>JAHZNP010000629.1:0-45009 GCA_020615345.1 Triops cancriformis
TTTGTTTAAATCTTTAAACTAAAAAATCGCATAAATTATGTTTGATTTCGCGGGTAATGGTGAGCTCCACCCCTAAGCTAATTTGCTAAGAAGCTTATCCTTGACGCAGTGAGCTAGGACAGCTTACCGCAATGAAAGGTCACAACCTTGCGCATTGTACCACTTTTCCCATAGTTTTTTTTTGAACAGTACTGTACATTACAGTAAATAGTACAAACTTCAAAATGATATATTGTGCAAAGTGTTTATCAAAAGGCTTCGCGAAGTGTTTTCCTGTGAAGTCAAATCCATGTTTTCCTTTAAATTACATCACTTATGACCAAGGCCGTACCCAGGGGGGGTTAGGGTTTAACCCCCTCCCCCCCGAATTTTTTGTTTTACAATGGTGAACATAGGAGAATGCCCAAGTGTCCAAAAAAATTGCATATTAACCCCCCCCCCCCCCGAACCAAAATCCTGGGTACGGCCCTGTATATAAGTTATATTTAAGTACGTTATTCATTATGACGCTAAACGCCTAATATGATGAATGAAAAAGAACTGCGAAATACTTTTTCAAGTGGTCGAGGCAGACTGAGGCCCTTCAGGGGCCATATCCATTCCTAGGGCCGCCAGTTAGACAGCCCTGCTGTAAAATATCAAAATGATTTAACTGTGCAAAACTTAGAACAACGTTGAACAAGAAGCTTCTAGATTATGAAATTTTAACAGCTCAGCTCGAAACTTCTGCTCGAGACGAACTGAAATATAGCCAAAATAGGCTCAGCTTAGCAACTCATGGCTTGCAGCTCGGACCTTAGACTCAGTCTTACAAGCTTGCGGCTTCATGAAACCCTTTCTAAGCTTCTGAGAAAGGGGAAAAAACAAAATAAGAAAAACGCTGCAACTACTTCAAACCCATTTAAGATCTTCGAGTGTGACAGGTGAAGTCGCATATTAAGAAATTAAACCTTGTGGTGAGAAGACCCCTTTTGGTATGAACAGAAAACAATGTGCAGTTAAGCACTTTGTCCCTATAGGCTTTTTTCCCGGTACTTTAACAGAAAAAATAGTGATACGAATTTTCCCTGATACGAAGGGCACGTGCTACTAATAGGAAAAGTTTAGTGAAAGATGGCCTGATACGTGATACGAATAATCTCGCACCCCACAATTTGAAGTTCTCACTTCAGTAAGAATGTTTAGTCATACTAAATTCGTTATATAGATTTGCTACTGTCTTTCATTTCCTGCAAATTCTTCGTGTAAGAAAGTAATCCTGGCAGCCAGGACTGCTTTTCGTTTTATGGTAACTGTGGTCTCGTCGGAGGATTCGGACAACAGCGTTTTATCCCCTTATTCAAGAGTTTTTACACAGAAAAATTCATGCTTGCCAACAAGCGAGTTTAAGGACAAGAATTGACAAAGCTTGATATAAAAGGCCACAAAATTAATGCAAAAAATATAAGCAGGATTACCGTCTTCAAATGTTAGGACACAATGACACCGTCACATTGTTTATAGCGTACATTCAAAGAAGTGGATGACTGTATCAACCAATGAGCTTGGCGAAATTTAAGATGAACCAATGGGAATTTGCTGAACCCTTAAAGTCTGCACGCCACCATACTATTCGGTAAGACACTATTTCCCGCCACTCAGGGTGGTGGGAAATTTAACCTGTCCTTTCTTATGATATCCAAAACCAAAAGTTTTATGTTTTTGGTCAATTTACAGTAAACAAAGTTAGACGTTTACCACCCGTTCGAATGTGACGTCACTTGGAACCGTACACCGGGACTCAATTTATGGAAAAAATAACATCAGAAATATTCAGAGACAGAAGGGCAATTTATAACTTTTTAAATAGTTTTTACGTGTTAGAAAATACGCCACCAATTTTCGTTAACACGATTTATTTATATACTAAAAAAAGACAAGAAATCGAACATGTACAAAATGTATAACAAATACAGTTCACTCTGTAATCACCGGAGGGGAATCAATCATATTATCTTCCGAAGTTGCAAAACTAAATACGAGAAAAAGAACTAAAAAAGATCACCAGCTAAGCATACTGTTACACGAAAACTAAAGCATTACAATAAATGCTACTCGTACCCTTCATCCCCATCATACATGAAAAGCTTGATTCAAAAATTCACTGTCAATATTTTTTTAAATCCTTTCTAAAGACGGAAAATACTGGCTCACTACCTTAACGGTAATCAAGTTCTTTGTACAAGGTTGAAACTTCCCAAACAGCAGATTTGTACAAACTAGTTTCAAGCTTTGCAAGTTACAGTAACTACGGAGGTTACAGACTTCTAAAGCGTTATCAAAACTAGCTCACTACGAAATGCCAATCAAACCAACAAATCTGATCATTATGGATGGATCAGAGCAGAGGCACTTGGATCAAACTTCCTTCTTTTCCATTTTTTTGCAAATCGCTTCCACAATTATCACCGCCGTAGAAATTTTTATAAATCTTTATGCTCTGGGGCTTTTCTCCGCACGCCTTGACTGATATCCGACTGACCAGCCTCATTTTCCATGCGTCCGGAAGTCGCTGACGGGTTCTGATGAGACGAAATCTGAGTCACGGTTGAGTTCCGTGGTACAACCAAGATATTGCCATCAGCTGATAACTGCAAACTGTATTCGTACGCTGAGTAAGGTCTCCCCTCCTGGTCCCGCAATGCCTATGTCAAAGAATTCATTATTATTACCCCGTCAATAGAATTTATCGGACACTGCTCCGTCTACAAGCAGATTTTGTTAATTACTTGAAAGACATGTGTATAAAGTTTGGCAAATTTATCCTTCACTCTTGCTTTCTCGTTTAGCAAGAACTCTTGTTCGCGTAACAAACGCTGTTTACGTTCACGGACGCGTTTTACTTCATCGGCTAAGCTAAGAATTTGATCCAACTTTCTTTTGCGACAATTTTGAGCTGCCACCTGAGTAAACAGAAATGGAATTGCAACATCAGTTATACAACGAATAATAATGGTCTGTCAAGAAACATACAATATATTAAATAAAATTCATTTACAATCTATAATGTATTAATGTAAAACTGTTTAATAGACCAAGTCGTCACGGCTTATCTATTGTTTTACCTTATTCTTTCCCCGGCGACGAATGTCCCTAATCAATGAGAGTTGGGATTCACTCAATTCATACTTGGAAAGACGCTCATTAAACTCGTCCATAGGTAAATTGATCACATCATCGACTGAAATTGGAATGTTCATCGCCAAAGCTCGCTTCTCATCCCGTGAAGCAGCTTCAGCATCTGCAGCTGCAGCAGCAGCTGCTGCCTGCACCGCGGCAGCAGCCGCATTCGCTGCCCTCATGCTCGCATTGGAATCTGAAACAATTCATGAGATCAATTTATAAAAATTGTCACTCTCTAATGATTAATCTAGCATACTTCGAGCTTTATCTCTCGCTAACGGTCTGTGGGAAGCGGCAGCTTCCGGTGGCATCGAATAAGTATGGTTGTGATGCAAGGAATCCATTGTCCCGCGTACCTCTGCAGAATTATTTTCAATTAATATTGCTCATATTTTCCTATATACGTTTTTTAGCTAAACGCTTTCTCCTCCAATTATGTATAACCCTATAACTACTGCCACAAATTGCACGCTTTTCAAAAATGAACCTATGTATGCGTGGTGCAGGTGACTTACGAATTACGTTCACATTTCTCAGATGTAAAACTTTCGACCATTTTATGGTCAATATTTAACACAAAAGAGATGAAATTGTGGTGTTTTACCGTGTGGGTGGTGGGAGAAGTCCATTCCACAGCCGTATTTCATTTCCATAGGCGGATGAAGTGAAGTGGTGCCTTGACTTCCGTCGTACCCTTGCGCACCTTGGCTGTAATCGTACTTATTGGGAGGGGCGTTTGGTACATGCGCCGCTGGGATAGGTAATGGCAGGGGTGTAATGGGCCCATGCACGTCTCCAGCTGAAATAAAAAAAATAAAAATAATAAATCCTGTACTATCATTACTGCCATTTGAACTTACGAGTTCCTGGTTCTTGAAATGAGCGTTTGCCAAACATCTGGTGTTTCTTCTGCGCTACTCGACCATGATTGCCATCCGGGTTGACTACACCCGCCCCTTGCCGAGCATAGTAATCATAAGGCCTATATTTTCCTCTGTAAAGCGGAAAAAAAAACATTAACAGCCTCATAGACATATATGAAATAACAACAACTCAAACATAAAAGATGAAAAGAAGTTAACCAAGAACCATTACAACGTTAAAAAAAAAATAAGGAAAGGAAATATATTTACCCAGTCGCATAGCCTTCCATGTACCCTTGGTCAGTTGCGTTGGTGTCGGAGGTGGAATTGTCCAAAGTGACCCAATCATTATCTGAAAGAGTGGACGACACAGGTGTATGTGGGTGACCGCTATCAGACGTCGCTTCTTCCGATACGCTATGGCTTTGTGTGCCGTTATGGGCGTGCCCAGGGTGTCCATGAGTTGGAACGTGTCCTGGATGACCTGTATGCGTATTGTTTTGTCCGGAGTGATCCATCATTCGCATACTGTACATGCCTAGAACATTTAACACATTAACATATAGTCGGTTGCCCTTTTTTCAAGCAAAATTTGAATTGTCAAAATAATTACCGTCGCTCATCGCCATATCCATTAATTGCAGGTCTTCGTCATTGAGAATGGAGGACAAAAATCCGTCTGAAGTCTGGTTCACTTCGGCGCTGGCACTCTGAAACACAAAAGGGACATTTTATAAATATCTTGGAAAATATTTAGCATTTCCCTAATTATATAACCGAAAGGATCGTAAAGAATCAAGTTATAAATTTTCTTAGCTTGTTTTTCTATCACATGCAATGTTAAAGACGAGTTTTTATTATTTCGCTACCACCTTTGCAAATTTTTTTCTTCTCATTATAATTCTTTTATTCGTCGCGTTGTTTTATAGACTTCTGCTTATATGAACAAATGTAAGGTGAAGTTTTGAGTTTCAACTTGATTTGAGTGAATTTTCAGTTTAGGACACATCAGACTTACAGGGTAGTACAGCATGTCCGAAGTTCCTTCGACTTTGTACGTATTGACTGAGTGGACGTCACCGTTTTCTGTACTATTCGTTAAATTCATCGAAGAGGTCACGGCTGATCCAAGACTTACAGTCGATCCTATGCAAAAATCAAATATTAATTCCTACTCACGTTACAAACCAAAAAAAAGCGAATAAGTTATTACACACATTGAAAGCCTTTTTTACCACAGGTAATTCGCAAAATAAAAGACTGCTTAATTATGGGGTCTCAATACCTAACGAGGATGACGGATAGCTGCCATTAGTTCCCAAATCGCCCAAGGGCGGTCCCAAAGTGGCATTCTGCAAGAGAACGGAGCGATGATTGGACGTGGTATCACTCGGGTAAATGCCTCCCGCGTACGCGTGATGTGCTGCTGCAGGTCCATAATGGTGGTGATGGTGACTCAAAGAATGACTGGCCAAGTGGGCATGGGCTGCTACTGCTGCTGCATGAGGATGAGACGAACTGTTATGCAAAGGTGCGTGATGGCTGTGATGCGGGACGTATGAGTGCGCGAAATGGGGATGAGAGGCGTGGCTTAAATGGTGCGCATGGTGCGGATGATGGGCGTGGCTTGCTGCTGAGGCTGCACCATCTGGTCCTGGAATACTTAGCAAGTTGGCCAAATCTTGCCAGCGCTGTTCCATGCTCATTGTGCGCAACAAAGGCATGCGCACCTGAAAAAATATAAATATATTAATTTTACGGAAAAATTTCATGACGCGAAAAAGTACCATCAAAAGAGAACTAAAAGGAAACAACAGAAGTCATCTTACATTTTTAGCGTCACCGTACCATTAAGTTTTAATTAGACATTAGGTTATATCTTGAATGAGTGTTACGAGAGAACGTTGAAATCTACTGGTTTGACTTCACATTGTCTAACTATCAATACTGCAAAAATTATGAAGAGTCGTTATAATGCCTTAATATCAAAGTATACGATCCATATATTTACTGTACGATCCAATTAATTACCATGTGTCTACATCTGACAAAAAAGAAGAAAACTAACAAAAACCAAACAGAAACGTAAAATAAAAGTGAAAAATTCCCCTTAATTTGCATGTCAAGTGTCAAGTGTTTGTCCATTTTCGGAGATATGGACATGCAAAGGGAAAAAACCTTGGGTTACTTCTCCTGGTCTCTATTTCCCCTTCACCTATGCCAACAACCTTATAAAATGCTTCAGGGAAATAAAAAAAGTCTTAAAGAAAGAATAGAAGACGATAAAAACGACGAAGAACGAACATAAGATCTGAAAAAGAACATTACATCCTAAATTCACACTATGCTCCTCCCCTTTTTTACGCAATCATTTAATTTTCTCTTCGAGTTTTCGTACGTCTTCGCGGGGAATAAAAGAAGAAGAAAAGAAAATGATGAGCCAATGGCTTTCAAGAACAAAACTGACTACTCCAACGGGATCTTTCGAAATTTGGGGATGAGAAACACAATAAAGAGGGATGGATTGCTCGACAATAGGGTCTCCTAACGTTCTACGGAAGGAATAACAGTACAAAGAACACGAAATCCACCTATGGCAACCAGGAAAATTCTCCGAGTCCATTGGATTTTCTTTTTGTATTTCATCGTCAATTATTCACCTTGGCTTTTGCAAACGCATTATATTCCTGGCTTTTTTATTTATAATTTCCACTCTTGTTAAAGTCGGGAGGATAGATTGACGTCTGCATGTAGCCCTCGGGCCAAAACAGAATAAAACCATATCCAAAATAAGAATGTGAATGAATTTAAATAAAAAAATATATAGCCATACTAGCATCTTTAACAAATGACCGAAGCAAATATGCACGTAGGATATTTCTTCCAGGGAAGACAATCGAGAGAAGGATATTGCTAATGCAAGTATGTGAAAAGGCAGTAAAGGTTGAAAAATAAACACATAACTCCAAAAAATTAACGAGAAATGTTTGAAGGTTGCCAAAAGTATGGAACTTAAGTATTTGCCACGAACTCCAAAGTACAGCTATTTCGCATTTTCTGCAGACAACGTCTGTGTGTCATTAATTACCAGTCTTTTGTAAGCTTTTTGGAAGTTACCGAAGGCGGGGCTCAAAAAACCTGACATCTTTTTTATATATATTTTGTTTGCTCTTATGGTCTTTATCTTCTTTTTTGCTTCTCAAAGCTGATATAACCTTCAAGGAGATGCTGGAAAAACTTTGTTCGCTTTGGTTATTTTACACACTTTGTTGACTTTGAAAAGTGAACAACAGATCTGCAATTAAAACACCTCGTAACGACGTTGCTTTAATGAGCCATAATTATCTTACTCGCCAAAAATGGACAATTCAATTCACAATTCTCGGTAGTGGACAAGCTGCCTTCATTAGTTACTCTTTTAGTAACGTTGCAGCCCGAATACGGAGATCCCAAGTTTAACCCACGTGAATTTCACATGTATCCGCTCCATCAAAATGTTTTTCTTAATATTTTGACTGAAACGCCCTAGAAGAAAAGTTTTTTCTACAAAAAATAAAACTGTCAAAATATTCAACTGTTACTCCATTAGAAGTCGCTGACCAATTATAACCTTTACGGCTAAATAAATTATATTTCTACGGTTATCGTTCGTAACTCTGATACTTGTATAAACAGTACCTCACTACCTCAACTATCACTTAACGTCAGAACTTACCAACTGTTCAGTATCTAATCCCATCCTCCAATGGGCTCAATTCGGCTTAAAGATTGTTAAACCCATACTGCACTTGTTTCACGCGGAAATCTTTTCACTTCACAACTAACGAAACTAAATTCTCCACAAGACGCTTCAATACTTTACATAAAATTCCCTAACTCGCTTCTACTTAAAACTTTGGGGCGAAGGTGCACGACCGAGTGATGTCATCAACAATAAATCACATCACGTACACTGAGTACTTCCTTACACAAGATTAAATAATCCATTGTTTAACCATAAACCGTTTAAAGGACACTACACCAAATGTATTAAAAATTCCCTAATTTAACAGCTGTACTTGCAGTGCTACCACTCCGCAGGTTATTTGGAGAATAGTTTGCTCGCTAGGGAAAAACTGAAGTTTACACCTCATGTGTCTTGAACTTAAAAACCAACTCCTAAAACGTTAGAAGAGGGACGACTGCGAGAGGGGGATGGGGAATACCAAGGCCAAGGCGTTAGGAGAAAAAAATAGAGAAAACAAAAGAGGTGAGAGTATCTATCTTAAAGTTGAATATGTTCCTCTCTAAAGGTGTAATATGTGTGATACGGGACGAAAAAGATGACAAATCGGTGTAAAAGCCCCCATACAACAGGTAGAAGCAGAAGGACGGCCTGACCAAACTAATATCCAACGTCTTTGAAAAGACACTTTTTTCAGTTTTCTAACCAGCGAGCCAACGAGGAATGTCTCCAGGCCTAAAAGTACCAGAAGTACCCGCTTCGCACTTGAATACGACAATTTCCCGTCCTTTCAAAACATTTTCACTCATTTGCAGCTATTTGTTTAGGCAAAGGGGCATTTCATGCACACAACTTTCCTCCCATTGAAAGCCAGCAATTTCGGAAATTTAGTGAAGAATTTCTAACACGGCCTTGTCAATTTGTGACCCTGGTCCATAAAATCAGTTCCTTTTCCAGAAGACTTGAATTATTTAACGTTCTTATGACAATAAAAACACAGCAAAAGACCTAGTCGATATCAGAAACTGGAAAATTTCAAACAAACCTGACCAGCTTTCAATAGTGTTGAAGTTCGAGATTTAGCACATTAGAAAATTCCTTTGTTTAATTATTTAAATTTTTACTACTTATCCCGCAGTTTTCAGGACCATTCGACAAGTCCCTAATTATCTTCATCTTCGATCTGTCCTCTTTATCTACAAGCTAAACTCGTACGTAGTACTATTTTACTGGGGATTAGAAATTTCCTTTCCACATCAATTATATTCTTCTTAGATACTTAAAAAGACTTGCCAAACAAAACTCTGCAGCGGTAATTGTGCTCAGATAGTGTCACCTGTTGATTCCTTTGATTCTACTGCTTCCTCCTATCGCTTTTCTACTCTTGGCGCTTTTACGAAGCAGTCAATAAATTCTTCTCTGTCAACGAGTTCATGTCCTCGTAAAATTCCTTTCAAAGACAAGTAAATAACGAGCATTCGGTAGTAATCGTCTGCCAGTCAAAACTTTGTGGGGAACTTGGCGGTCCTGAAAACTTCTTCACCTTCTTCGGGCCTTTATTCTTTTTCTTCTTTTTTTTTCTTCCCACCGGGACAAGATTTTATCGCTTCGTTAAAGGGACACTTTTAAAGGAGTCGACTAGAATTTTTGCCGGTACTGTCATGTCAACAGGTTCCCTTTCACACCTGTCAGGTAGGTCTCCTGTCTCTCTGTCGCTCCCTCCTTCCTCCCTATTTTCCTCTCATTTCTGTTTTACATCGTCTTCCTACACACGTCCTCGCTGGTTTTCTCACTCGTTTAACCTTCTTCGTCGTTTTCCTAATAAGTTAAGCATATGTCGCCTGCAAATACCGTGTCTTTAGAACTTGGAAAGATGCTTATGAAAAATTGAGACAAAAAACTTCCTTTCGCTGCCCCCAATGCCGCTTTCTAACCTTTTTAAACTCCTTTTTTTGCTTGTGCTTTTAAAAGCGTACGTTAAACATCAAAAGCCGGATCTTCTTTAAACCGACGTGGATTAAGTGCATCTTGCGCACGTTTTCTTTTTAAGAAAAAACTGTCCGCCGGCTTTTATTTATCCGTGTAACCTTTCTGAATTCACTATCGTCCTTAAGCTTACATCCCATAAGAGGGAAAAAAAGGAACACAAAAAGGAAACCGTAATAACTTCCTTTAAGGACATTAAACGCATGGCAACATATAGGCGTTGTTCTTAAAAAGTCATTTTTCTTCAATTTTTCCTTGCACCTTTCTCGGAAAAGCCTTCCAACACCTTATACATTTTTTTCTTCTTCTAAGAATACAGCAGAAAAAAGGGACGAAAGCAATGCAGTCGAAGAAAAACGAGGATTCACGCATGGAAAATTTGGCAAGTTGCACTCAAATTCTTTTTCTAAATCCAAAGTGATCGAAAATCATTACATTGGTTCTAATTTCTCGCTAAGCTGTTGTAACTCCAGACAGGATGAAGACAAAACCGATTTGCTTGATGTCTTAACTTAGGGAACCTTTTGGAGTCCTGCTCCGTTATGGACGGAATCGTAATTATAATAAATCAACCTTGAAAAGGCACAAGTTATTGGATTTCTTTTACGATTAATTAGTTCAACTATACAAGAAGTTTAAAGTAACAATTATTCGACAGGTTACTGAATAATTATCTCTCGCATTCTTGGACTTTTGCTACAGGTGTATAGAATACTATTAAAAGTTTCTTTCATTGTATTATTTTTGGGGGTTAATATACTTGCGTACCTTTCACGTTTATTTTCAGTTCTTTATTGTTATTACAAATCATCGCAGCAATTTTCCTTGTCGCGCTCAACGTTGTCGAAGTGGGAAACCAAGGAAGAGCGTTTGGAATTGCTTACACATCGAAATCTTTCATAGTTAAGAATCTCACTGACGCACTCTTCAGCATCGAAAAATATTACAAAGGCTCAAGTTTTCTTAAACACGCTCCTAATGTGGGGATTTCGCTATGCAAGCGGGGAATTTCGCATTCTTCTGCGCCAAAAGGAGCACAGATGAATGAAGTCAGATGTAAACAGTGAAACTTCGATATAAAAACTTCAAGTTTTACCGCACCTTGACGCCTCTTTTTTATTTCCTTTATTTGGATGATGATTTTCGAAAGTGTTGAAAAATCTCCCACTCGGTGCTGACGATATTTTTCTTCTACACGTTCAAATCCAGATAAACCTCACCTTCTTGAGAATACTGGATATGGCACAAGTGGCAAACTTTGGTTTCGCTAAGGAATAAAGCTCTTTGTGATGAAAGTAACAGAAAGGGAAACGAGGAAAAGAAACCGAACCATATATACACCAAACGGGCAATTATTATTATTAGCTTCCAATTGTCGAAATCTGACACCCTTACCTTAATTCACAAGTATCCTGTACAATCCGTGTTGCACTTGCTGAATTTTCCGCACACCTACTTATCAGTTTCTTTGTTCTCAGGTAATCCAATTTATAGTTTGCACCTTTTGATTTGTTCAACTTGTTTTAACTTGATTTGCTGAAGATCGGAGACTCGTGTTTAAAGTTAACTTTTACCAAACATTGTTGACGAATGTCAGTTTACTGGCGTAAACCCAAGCTATTCTACAACTCTGTTGTACGGATAAAAATGCTCCGACATTTCTCATAAACCCTTTTCAATGGTTCTAGTTAAACTACTTTTAACTAACCAGTATTTTAGCCATTTCAACACATTTAGGTTGCCTGAACAGTTCTCTTACTACTTAATAGCACACGGAAGGTCCAAAATACATGGAATAATATTGCTGCTAACTAGTAGCTAATGAAAAGTGCTATACAATGAAATACCCGCAACCTGAACTGGAATCTTGAGCACTGAAACGAAAGTAAAAACTTCGAAATTTGGTTTTTAAGAAAATCCCCTCCCTTTACGTGTAGGAAGTATAATAATTCTCTCATCTGCTGATACAATGACCGTTATTCGTCTTTATCAAAACTGTCTTTTAACAAAAGCGCTGGTCCGCGGATGAAAGTCTCCACAACGTTTTCCCTCTAAGACAAAATTTCCCGACGCGGAGACTTGAAGTTACATTGTTGAGAGTCGTACAGAAAGTACCGTACGATGCAGTGCAGTACTTTACAGTGTCTAAATAAGTAAATACTTGTCCTTGTCCTGTTTCGCTTCATCGTCTTCCAATCCGAAGGTGAGAACTTCAAGGGAAGAATGCTCCTTAAACCCTTTTTGCCACCTTTGGATGAGTGTTAATCAACTCCAAGAAGGGCTTTTCGTCAACTACTTGTCCCTTCCCCCACTTCTTTCACTTCCATTATTCCACTTAACCCTCCGAAAAAAAATTGAACAATTACATTTCCTAACGACAGCGGAAGTTGGAGAGCATTCACAATTCAATCGCTTACAAGCCTGACACTTATCTTCAGCATTACTTTAATTCCAATAAGCAATGAATCAAGTACTACTAAAAAAATTCCAGGTAACCAGTATTTGCATCACTTGTCGACTTTTCACGTTGAATTTGAGTCCTTAGCTCATCCTTTTATGGTCACATGTTCGCATATGGCTTTTTCTCTTCGGAATTAACGTAAATTAATTCCTTCGGTTGACAATGGTATTTAAAATGTTTTCAACACAAGAATCAGTTTACTGCTACTGAAATCATCCGTTAAACTGCGCTTGGATCATTTCATCGTCCTTAGTATTTTCACCTATTCTCTCAATCCATGCATTTTAAAAACGAACTTAACAATTTCGATGAACTATTACGTGCAGAACTACGCAGGGGACGTAAAATTTCAGTCTACGGTCTTTACGTTTCTAGGCTTCCCGCTCTCCGCAATCCTAAGTTGCCAAAATTCTGACGACCACCGTTACCTTCAAGTAAAAGCAGCGTTCCAATCTTATTTCACTTTTCTCAAGTTTCTTCGTCTTCGCAGATCAAACAAAAGCACGAAGACCCTTTTGGGGGTTCATCCCAAATATTGACTTAAGGATCCCGGCTTTGGCTCTCGGAATGCTCAACAACTTCTCCTTTGGAAGCTTCGAAAAACTTTCAACAAGTCTCCAAAGATTTAGGACAGTTCAAGTGGTAGTGTTCTCTCTATTTATTTCTCTCCTTCCTATCTCTTAACCCACCAAAACCGTGAGCGCGTCTTCGCTGGCAAATTTAAGAATAAGGAAATAGGTAGTCGAAAAGACGGAAAGATTTGAAAACGACAAAGAAATCTTCGCAGGTTTACCTGGAAGGAGCGTGGATTGAGCTGGGCTGTCTGAATCATCTCCTCCAGACTGGCTTCCAGTTGATCGGCGAGGACGTCGGCGTCGGCGACGTCTCCAGAGACGTCGAGACCCGAATCGTCAGATTGGTGACCGCCGTCCCCGTCTAGGAAGCCCACCAAATCAAGCGCCTGATTGGTGTCAACCGCAACACCGTCGCTATTACTGGCTTCGGTAGACGATGGTACACGATTCCTCGGTAAAAGCAATGCAACGCCCAAGCCGACGGCTTCTGATGTCGATCCCAAGACCGGATCCACCGATCCAGAGATCAGTGGATTCTCTTGATCTAAATCAGGCGATAGACCACGCTCCTATAAGGGAGATACAATAAATAGATGTTATATAAATGTATTATGAGGAGCAAATGTTGAAACGCAAGGCTAAGCGGAAGAAAATACTTCGTATATGAAAAAAAGTGACGCAAACTCCTAAAAAAACGACGGCGTTTAAAATATTTCATGATATATGGTCATCGTTGCCATTTTTAAATGTTGTCTTGTAGCATATTCGAACTGACTGAAAAAAATCTACCCCAACGAATACAAATGTGTGGAAAGCAAATGAACGATTCTGTGACTTCACACGAAGGAATAGCTCGATCCAAGTACGGAAAAATAAACTTACTTCTGGTAAGGTCAAATCATCCAAATCAAAAAAATGTTCCAAATCAAGATCGGTGGGTGTTCCGATTTCGCCAAGAAGACGCAAAGGTTCGCAAGTGCTTGGTTCCTGGCAAAGAAGTCCCGACTCAGGATTAGGAGCACTAACCTCCGCCAAAATATGTTCACCTAAAAGATGTTCAGTTTAATACGTCTTTTACATCACAGCTTTTCATTAACAGTGCCAAATAATTCAAGCTCGGTTTTCCCACTCTCTCTCTAAAATTTATTATTCGTTTCAAACCTTTTCGTTTTGGAATCTGCAAGTTTACGCAAAAGCAATCTACTGTTCATTGATCGTCATTGGGCCGTTCGGTAATGTACCAGTGGGTTCGAGTAAAGTTTCAATTCCAATCAGAATGAACGCATAGTAAAATGTTGGGAATCGGTTTGTAGCAAGTTTTGGATGGTGACTACAGTTGGCTTTCAAACGGGCGTTTTCTAACTTTCATTGAGGAAAGACTCAGCTTCTTTGGAATTACAGGGTGTAAGAAAAAACGCAAGTTGCGTTGACTTTTGCATTGTCACCCGATACTCTTTAAAAGGCTATAAAACCGCAGACCTTGTCTAGTCACAGCGTAAGCTTTTTTAAAAACAAAACAAAAATGTTTGTTTGGGTTCGTAAGAGGATGCGACACAATTCACCGCAGATACGTGAACCAGTCACCCATATTAAACCTTGTTTTGATTGGAAGTACCCGCTTGTGTTAATTTCTGTAAACTTGTGTTTGACCGCTCAAACACACAGTATAGATGCGAAACCGGAACACGAGGGAATTGGAACGTTTAGGAGATGTCAAGACGAAAGAAGATGACTGGCTAAGTTTACTTTACGTGCTAGGTATGTGCCACTGTTGGTCAACTGACCAGGATGACGATCAAAATCTATTAAGTAGGGCACTTATTTCGGTAGTACACAGAGACAATCCTTTAGATTTGACTTTGATCCTTTACGTATTCTCATACGAAAAAAAACTTTGGTTTGTACAGAAACCTTTTAAGACATCCCTAAAATTTCATAACTGATGTGTTAATAATAAGAGTTCAACGTCTTGTAATTCTAATTGAGTCTAGTAAAAGTCTTCTGAATTTTTTGCATCCAAAGTTGAGTACTAATGAACTATTCGTCTACGTCATTAGTAATGATATGGAAGTAGAAACAGCGCCGCACGATTTGCGTGGCCTATAGGTGAAAACGAAAATTAAAAATAACACACGTAATCTGATTTCACGTTGTGTTTATTTTCTTAGGACGCTTTTGTCAGTTTTTGCTGGCCAAATGGCAATATTTTGGAAAAGGAGATCCAGATAGCCATTAGAAGTTTTCCCCTAACTAGCTGCGATGACAAACATCTCATCAAAATCGCCATTTTGATGAGATGTTTGTCTGCTGTACAAACGACAGGAAAAGTAAATGAAGCCCCGTTGAATGTTATTTAAATTCTTTTATATTCCCGGTAGTGACTTCTATCATATAGATATGATCGACATTATGGAAAAAATCCTTTAAATTAGAGTAAAAACAAATCGACGTCGGCTAATTTGCTTGTGAGCCATTCGATTGCAAACGGTATTGCTGAATTCTTACTAGTACCCACGAACTCGAACTGACAAAACCCCATAAATCGTTAGTAATTATTTTTGCAAATTGCAATTTCTTGCGGCAAGGCGCACGCGCGGAGTAAAACAAATACCGGGATACATAAGGAGGTAGATGCGTGAAGGTGCTGACTGCATACGCGGAGTTTCCTACGTTCAATCTGAGAGTCGTGTCAGAATAAGAACTGGACTGTGCCGGAGACCAGGAAAACTTTAACGTATTCAACTCAAACCTCTATCTACTAATATTCTAATGTATTTCTTCAAACATCTTTCAAAACATTCACGATATCTCGCGGGTCTACACTCTTCCCTATCTGAACAATACGATCTTAATCCAACAGCTTTGGTGAGCTTAATAGTTATTTTATTTTCACATGTCTCTTGCCTTTTTACGTGTCATACACGTTGGCTTCTACAAAACGTTTTAGCTAACAAACAACTCATGTAGACAAACGCTGCGTAATTTGACTCGCTCTCATGTCCTAACAGTTTTCTCACCCTTCTTCGGTCAGTTCGACAATCCATATATCAACTCATCCTTTCTCTCCGCCGCTACATCACAAAGCTAAAGTATCGCCAAATGATGCCCATCACACATCCTTTGAAGAAACCCCCATACAACAACCTTCCGTCCTCTATTCTTCATCTTCTTCAATTCCTCCGAAGAAAAACGTGTCGTTCTTTCCTTTTTCAGTCCTTATGACGAATGAATTGTAAACGAATGACACTTAACCATCCTCTCTCTCCTTTTCCGTCTGCACAAGCATCAGTCACATTCACCTGTGGTCACCAAACATGGACCAAACACGAAGATTGTCGTCTTAAAACAAACTCGTAAGAAAAAGACGCTTCGAACAGTAAGTAATGCGACACTAAAAATAGCTAAAAAGAAAAATGGCAAGCAAGGCCAGAAACCTTTATACGGTGTGCAAAACTCAGAAGCTTGTCAACCAATAATGTTAATTGCAAAGTCATTACTGTTAAAGACGCAAATATCTCACCATTACTAACTCGCAGGCTTGCAGATATTAATTCATCTAGAAAAACTTGTTTAAAAATAAGCTCCCAGCATTGCATTCACAAACGCCAAGTTACCTTCACCAAGAGATACTTCCGAATCTGCGTCAGCACGTTGGTCTCTTCAGAACCCAAAACTCATAATCCAAAATCCGCAATTACCACTCTTTTCACCTCCCCGACAATCAACAATAAAAGAATACACGATTCCTTGCAACTTAACCCCAGCGAATCCACTTTTGCCACTCGTTCCCGCCTTCACAACACAGAACAATCACGCAACACCAATTTGCAAATGTATCCCTCTAAGTCGATAGCCACTCGATGACAAGGTAAACCCATGCAAGTTACGGCACTTTTTGCGAACTTTTAACTACGGTGATCCATCGGCACTTTAGGCCAAAACTAGGTTCGAAAGTGACTTACTACGTGGCCGTAACTTGAACCGTTGCTCTTACATGCGTTCAAGTCTCTCCGCGTACTACCATTGTCCAATTCCTAGCAGCCATCAACCAACGCTAAGCTCCACCATCCACGCCATCCATCTTTTCATCCACCTATCCCTTGGCCATCTTCCTCGGCTTCTCTTTTGGGGCCAGTACAATGCTCAATTTTGAACCCACCTTTTCGGAACCAAGGCCATCACAGTTCCTCAAAAAAGATCCAGGTAAAACCCCTTCGAGTTACGTTGCATCCCAGTTAGACCAACATTACGAACCCGTCCAAATCTCCTCCTCCTCCCCACTACCTTTCCCTCCCTTCCTTTCCCCTCCCCAAATTAGGAGAGGAAGAGAATAATGAACAACGAAGAAGAGAAACCGACCAACATCACCCAACCTCCCTTTTAATCCCCACCAGGGGAGAGGAAACGGCGTTGTATTATTCGAAACGGTTTGAAAAGCCCCCAAAGGAGGTGGTGAACCAATGGTAACGCAGAACAGAAGTTTTCGAGTCTTCTTCTGTGGGGCTTTAACCACTGCCGAAAACGCCAATTGGCTCCTGTCACAAAATTCCGAAGTCTTCCATCAACTGTTTCTGTCCTCCCCTTTTGGGGTCCTTTTTTAATATCAGAAAAATTTTTACCGGTGGACTGGAGGTAATAAGAAGAATTCAAGATCCAAACAATTTAAAGCAAAAATTTCTTCTTTTTTTCTTTTTTTTAAAATCTTAACCGAGATTTGGTAGTTTGATACTAAATTGAAAACCACTTTGTGTTCATGCGCAAGGACGGGAACATTTTTCACGCAATTCGCAGCGACGTAACGCCCTCACGATCGCTAATTATTGACTCAGGTGCAATGCCTCAAAACTCCTGAAGGTTACTACAGTATTTACTTGAAAATTCCAAGTAGAACTCTTCCCGAACCTCACGAAAAATGCTTCTAGTTTGTGTCAATAACAGACTCGGGCCACTTCGGAGCGTAAGAGGCGCTTTAAGCCACACCTCTGCTTCTTTATGCAAGAATGGAAGTCAAGCTTACGTGCGCCTGAGGATTTTCTTAAAGAAACTAACGCTACGAAAATATTTCTATTCGGCGTTGGAGATCCGACGAATAAGTTATTTATTTTCCAAATTTGAAATTCACTGCAATTATTTTCCAGATTTTCTTTAATTAGAAATAACACGAAGACTTCAACAGTGTACGAAGAATTCAAGACAAACAGTTTGGTTAATTGTTTATAAACCAATATTGTCACGTCTACTACTGGCAGGAAAGAACTCCAATGACATTTTTTTTAAACTGCAATCTTGCTCAAAATGAACGAAGTTAACTTCTTGAAAACTACACAAAAATTTTGCGATCGTGTCATTTATTTATGCACCAGCACATCATTAAAAAAATTCTACGGAAAATTTCACCCAGATTCTCAACCTAGTTGAGCATAAAGGAACACCGAAAACGAAGAGGTTCGTTTGGTTCGGTAATACTTCGCGTTTACTTTGTGCGGGTATACTAACCAGGTGTTTGGCAAGTATTTACAAATCTATTAGAGTTCCTTAACAAAGTGTTACAAGTTGTTATACGGGTGAAAACACCTACAGAAAAGCGAAGAAGCGATAAGGAACGTTTGACTTTTTGGTGTTCTGATGACAACTTTGATTACAGACGACAAAACTTGCAGCACACTCGTCAAATGAACCGAACCAACCCCAAACTTTGCAAAGTCATGGTTCACTCCATAAACTGAGCTCCCTTTCCATCCCCTGGATCTTCTTATTATAGTTGGCCGAAACCCTCGAAACTTCTTCAAGAAAATGTTCTCCTTACTCGTCTTAAGGTCAGAACTTATGTTAGTTAAACTTTTTAAATGACTCCTATACTCGCGCTGTCGGTCCGAATCTTAATTTCCAAAATGATTCCAACTTCGACTGGTTTTGACCAGCATACCTGTTCTCAACTTATTTGCAATAAACAAGAATACAATAGATCGACACTATAATATACTGTTAATGTGGCATTAAACTTTTTTCCATGTAAAACCATCACGCTTTCTAGAAACGCTTTAATGATCCTTCATCCCGCTACTCTTCATGAGTTTTTACTTTTAAGAAACCCTATATTACCCAAACAAACCCTTACCAGATCGTTTCAGACGTTATAGATAGTTTCAGTTCAACAGAAACCCTGCAACACTCTAAACGAACTGGAAACCGTTGGCTTACCACCGTTTGAAATGGTTCAAGCCTTCGCTCTCCCGCTGTATGCGCTTCTCAATCCAAGGATTTCTGTGACTTCTAATGGAAGCTAATCTCCATTCTTGGTTTCTTTCCTAATTCAACAAAAACTTCCGTTTCCGTTCACTAGCAAAAACTCCGCAGGATGATTCGAATCATATTACAAAAAGAAATTCGCAAACTAATTGCCTACAATAGCGACACCTAATTAAAAACTCTCTCCCGAAATTAAGTAACCCGCCCCTGAACCAACATTTGTTTTCGCTTCCTGCGCTGGCATTTCCAAACAGATGCATCCCCAGCGCGTTTTCAACCGAGTCATTTCCTTTAGGTAACTCGCAGAGGAGCTACGGATTTTCTTTAACTTATAAAACCTCCAAGGCAACAATAACAACACCTTTTGGATTCTTTAGTCTACGCAAGGCAGGTCCGACTTTATCCAACCCAAACCACCCGACCTAAAACTTGCACACTTGCGTTTCACCTTTCTTCGGCGTTCGTCATATTATCCACTTCCCATCTCTTTCCTATCCTTTCTCTCAACTTGTAATCTTTTACGAAAAAAAAATAAACAACGAGCTTCACCCTTTTCAACGCAGCACTACAAGCTGTTTCCTGTATAATTTCACCATTAACTAGTCCCGCTCCCCCTACCTCCCCCCCAACAAAGGTGAAGAAAAGAAATTATCTTAGACTACTAACTACTACCCTATGATTTCCTTTTCAAAAATTGACGCTTAAATTCCACAACCATTTTTTGTAAGAATACATTTTTAAGAAAAAAATTACCCAGCTGGTATTCCGAACCTTCCAGAACTACAATGACAATGTCTTTCAAAAGCCGATTTTCTTTTTAACAGAATAAAAATATAAAAACAAAATTCTAAATTCATCACGATACTACTATGTTACTGTCAAAACCCTCCAATAATGCGACTTGAAGTGGTTCTACATTCATTGTCACATTACCCTACATTTGAGGAGTTTTTGTCATCACAGTGGTCTGTCATCGCACGTTTTCGCCCGTCGATAGCTCTATGAGCCAATAATTATCCAAATGAACTCTAAGTTGTGCACGGTCAAAATATGACCGGGAGGAAAATAAGTACATTTGCCGCTACTTTACTCATGGGAGTAGAAGAGAGGAGGGGGAGGGCGGCAAATTGTTAGTTATTGTTATACCACAATATATGTGGTTTTATCATTTTCATGCCAGTGTTGCGCATAAAAAATTATTCCTGATAATGTTTTGAGATCTTAAACTATTATCTCGCAATTAAACAGCCGTTTTAGGATGCAAAAATAGCGCATCAGTGTAGCTTCTTCATGACTAAGTCTAGTGTAATGAACCAATAGGTTTGGAACTTTCTGTCGAGCCCCTGCTCAATTACGACACTTAAGACAATAATCTTCCGTCTTCGCACATCACTTGCAAGGAAATGGGTTGTTTTCGCTGTATTGCTGCTGATAGTGTATGTACGCTACTGGGAGCCTTGATTCGATAATCACTATATTACCGGGTCCTGCGTTCAAATCTCTGCTTGTTCCACTACCTACTCTCCAGGTTTACGCAACGCATACTTAGCTTGTTTAACATACTTAAGTATGGTTGAGTTTAGGTAAAGAACTGATACTAGCATAACTAATATCTCTACACAATAAGCCTGCAAGATTCCCGAAATTACTAAAACCACCGAAAAATCAAAATTCTTAAAACTGAATCGCGTAACTTTGAAATACTTTGAGGAACGCTCGAAAATATATGTATTTTTTATGTATTTTTTTATTTACCATCGCAGGCATCTGCCTGTTGATGGTTACATGTATTGTTGAACATTTTTATTTTACAGCGATTTGTCGTCTTTCAACGAAAATGTGTATTAAGTCTTTGAAGCTAAGATAACGACGCTTTGATTGGTCAACGTGTATTTCTTATCGCAACTTGTCCGATGAATCCTTTAGGACATCCCATTAGCGTGATTATGCCCCGGTAAACGGTTTTATTGAAATGCATCCGCAAATGGTCAATAAAGCTTGTTCTCTTGTCTCTGACCGTGCATAAATTGTATGATAATGACTTCTTAGGGGATGGCTCTACGGGCCAGCTTTACTACTCCAGTGATAAATGAAGTGTGAGGTGTAGGGGAAAGGGGAGGATGGGATACGAGGGGTTCACTAACGCCAAGAAGAATAGGGACGTTCTCTCAGCCTTCTCTTCCTCCTCCCCGGAAACTTTTGGGTACAAGTTTTGGCCATTGCCCAGGTGGCAACAGATCTCCAACTCAGCAAGGGGTGTTCTGAAGAAAAACGTTGACGTAAAAACGCAGTCGGGGGTGGTTCCGTCCAAACCAACCCCCCTTCAGCTTTTTCATTTCCCGCGAGTTAACATTATATCATGCATTTGAACCAATGAACCAAGAAGTTAACGAAGAACGCTACACGAGTTGTGCCAGATACCCCGCTTACCAACGATTAGGTTATCTATCCAAATTTGTACACGAAAAATAATAATAAAAAAGAACTTTTCCATCTGGTGAGTTTTTACTGGGCGGAAAATAAAACTCGCACATAAACTTGAAAGCATCTGGAATTCTCGTTTGGAAAGAAGAAACGAAAACATAGCAAGGAACAGTTGACTTTCCTTAACAGGGAACTGATAGAAGAACATTGCAACGAAGCTTACGCCATGACACTTGAATTCTAACAAAGGTATCATACTACTACGAAGTTTTCTTTCCTTTTTTTAATTTGAACGATTTGTGTTTTCCGAATGGAAGAATGTTGCTCATAGGGAGTTATTCTAAATTGGTAATTTCTTCAGGGACTAGCGGTTCACGGTTCAATATCTTGGAGGGTGGTCTAAATTCCCAGAATTCATTGTAAAATTGCGAATTTATGAATTTGTAAAGGTTTCTTTGGTAACAGAAAAAAAGCGAAATTATTCTGGGACACACTGCAGTTTATTTATGTCGCTTTGGGCTTTTTTCTGTCAGATATTATTTTTAATAGGAACTACGCCAGTTTTCCTATCACAACATTTAATTATTCCCTAACAGGAACTTATTTTTATTATGTACTAATAGAACATAATTAACTTCGTTCTTCAGTCCAGGATCTTGTCCTTATTTATTGTGTACTGTTTATAAACATTCGTTCCGTATTCATTAGTTTTGTTTTCAAGCTTCCGTTAGGTACGATCTGATACTATTGCATCCAACTGTATTGTGAAGTTAGATGCCGACAAAGTTTCGTGATTTACAGACATAGGGCAGCAGTTAAAAAAATTCGCACCACACCCTTCGTTCTTACGAAATTTTGTTACAGGTTCAGGTGAAGCTCTGAAACCCCCCAAGTCTCGTAGCAATACGAACCTGTTGAACGCCAAGTAATTTTCACACAAGCAGCACACGATCCACTAAGTTAACAAACGAAAAAACGCTCAAATGACTGCTAACGAACGGTCTACTTCTGAGGATACGTTGAGAAAGGAAAACATTTCGCTATTTTCATCTGTTATGACGTTAAGTTTGCTTAATGATTTTCAGGCTGCAAACACCACACGGTGTGAAAGTTGTAGACGTACTTTTCAGTACCATATAAAATAACGTTCACGCATTCAACGGAAGAGCAGGGCATTATTGCGAAGCTCCATTTAAATGCTACTAGTGTCTTCTTTCTCAGAACTACAATTATAAATGTTCACACAATTCAGATTTGCTGCACTTTATTTTCACTTTGAAGTGCGCGTTAATGTTTCTACTTCGCTACTAAATAAGAACTACCAGTACTAAACAAGTTTCACTATATAAATACGTAAATGCGTTCAGGTTCTTGGTGAACCCTGCCGCTCAATAAGGTACAAACAAAACCTAACGAGACTGAATTATTCAGCACGCGAAATAGTTTTTCAACCATTTAAACAACTTTCTAGAAAACCTGAGGTGTGGCAATCATTTCTAATCGACGCGAGAAAAAAAGACGGAAATCTGTACAAGCGTAATACCTTATGAAATTGTCAATCCAAAGAGCAGGAACTCGGGGAAAAATATATAACAAAAAGAGAGAAAAGTATTCTGGTCTACAAAGTCCGGGCTTGAATAAGCTTAGTTCTCCTCCAACGGTTTTCCAAATGCTTCAAGAGCCGCATGGGCCTTCGTAAGCACATAAGGTTGTGTCTGTGTCTCACATGGGAGACTTCCTCGTCTTATGATTAATGATGGTCACCCAATGACAGCAGGAGGTGGGAAAAACACAAAGGTAAACTTTTGGGCCTGGCTGGTCATCAGCAAAGGTAGACGGTAACAAGAAAACACTATAGCCAGCATGCCACGAGAAATATTTTGGTGCGCATTTTTTAGGATAGCGATTACCTTTCGTTTTATTCATTGCTTTTGAGATTCCCTTTACTCACCCTTTTCCCCACGCCTTAAACCAAAACCCTCATGCAACAAGGGTAAACTGTATTAGTAAACTAATAAGAATCCAAGCATGCATTTTTTTCGGGAAACAAAAACGCAAACAAAATATTTTCCGCTTCTACGAAAGCCTTTATATTTTCGCCCGCCTTGTCGTAATGTGTTCCAAGTGTATCGAAACATTCATTTTCTGAGAAGAATCTTCCAAAATAAAGGAACAACCCGAAAATCACGCTACTTTTTGCCTCCCTAATCCCTCCCGTTATAAAGAAAATAAAAAATCCCCTTACAAAATCGAACAACAATGCCCTTTACCTTCCATGTGAAAAAGGAAAGAGAAAAAACTGATTACGTTCCACAATTCGCTTCACAAAACCTGCCAATCGCTGTTCCCCTTATGGGACGTCAGAGATTAATGAAACGCCAACTTCTTTTTGATCGTTTTCATTTCTTTTTTTTAACCCCTTAAGGATGTGTGAAGAGTCTTAGAGGGAAAAAAGATGTTTTATTTTACTAGAATGTATAACGAAACTTTTATATTTTCGTAAGGACTTTAGGAGAATACTAAGCTTCACAAAACCGAAATACATGGATTCTATTAGGGAAGATTCTCTTAGACAAAAAGCTGAAAATAAAAAAGACAGCACCAATTCGCGTAAAGGGCACTGATGCCCGAGAAACGAATGCAACGGAACTTCTGCAAAATCTCGCAGACTCCTCAACTTCACGTAAATTCTCACATTTACGCACTAAGAAAATCTGTGGGGATAATGTGCTCCGTTTAACAATGATTAGAAACTGGTCGTAAAAAAATATTTTAAGTCATAGACACTTTCAAACTTGCCGAAACCCTGTGTTGATAAAAATTAGCGCCTTACCAAATTTAAAGCCCTATAAAGACTAGACAATTTCGTAAGATAGATTTTTTTGCAACACTACAGCATGGTGCATTTCAAATGTGTAAGCTCTAAAAGTTTCGCATCATGCCGTGTAAGGTCTGTGAAATATATCGTTTGCCCAAGAGTGAAGTGAGAATTTTTCAACAATTGTGAATATTGTCTTTGCGCTTGTAAGCGATTAATTTTACAAGTTTAAATATCGTCAGGAGTAGACTTGTTCTTGGCGCTTTTCAGCTTCACGTTACAATATAATATATCTAGTTATATATACCCCTACACGTCATCAAATGTTGCTAAATATGACATGATTGTATACAAGACTAAAATGCCGTGATGCTCTTAATGTTACAGAATGGTGTAAAAAAATATGCGGGAACCCATTTTTTCTTACTTTTTCAGCATCGACGTACTGTCGGACGCGTACTGATCTTTGGGCCCCCTTAACCCTCCCACCCTTCTCTTTTTGTTCCCGGTACATGTATGGTCAAAGACTAGAGGTAGGGAATTTCACTGTGTATATGACAAATGATGTGAAGCTGTCAGAAAGTCTGCACGAAGGAAAATCTCTGAAACCTCTCCTGCTTTTCTCTCTCTTTCTCTCTCTGCCGTGAGCTCTGCGCTTACCAACGGTCTTCTTTCCACTCAAATTCACAAAAAAACGCCTCCGATTCTTAGACTAGCTTCAATCTACCTTACGTCACCTTTCTCACACTCTTCAATTTTCTTTGGCTTATAAATTCATAATAAAGCAACAGTTAAAATGTTGGGATACAACAACAGAACGTTCGAAGAAGCATCTTTTACAGAAGAGGAAAAAGCATTCTTGTTTTCCTTCTTTTAGGTCTTCTCAATATGCGCATCTTCCTCTCGTTTTCTTACCGGCCTTTTTGCCTTTAATGTTCCCACTCAAGACAGAAAGGTTAAAAGAAATTTCAATCTGAACTTATATCTCAAAAAATCTCGCTTGCTTAATTTTTGTTAAAAAAAGAAGCCCAAGGTGAGACAGTGATGACTGGGAACAATGGTGTGTTCGATCAAGGGAGAAGCTTTTCTGGGAATATGGCGAACAAGGAAATAAAACGGTGTTAGCAAAGAATTCTTTCAATCGAAGGTTAATTAACGCTGGCCAAGCCCTCCCAAAAAAGGAAAGAAAAACAAAAAGAACCACAAGACTTCATACCCTGAACTTGGTGCCGTCTTTCTAACTTACAGTCCGCAAATTACCTTCCTTTCTATTTACTTCTTTTTACTACGCGGTTAGGGGTGGTCTAGCTTAACCCATATATTTTTGCTCCGTTGTTTTCAAAACTATAAGCACGAACTGACTCGAGTTAAGCATGATCAAACCAAGTCAATTCACCGGAATTCAAACGAACGTCAAATTTACAAGCAACGCTGCGTATATTTTTCCTATTAGGGATTCTGGATTGCAACTGCTTTGAGGTGGGCGGTTGCTTAATTGTCCTTGAAATTTGCACACTAAAAAGGTCCTCAATCTTGAAAAGGCACAAAAAACTACCCAAGATCACGAAAACATAAGTAATTTTGCCCATGGAGATTATGGTATGCACCGTTTAATACAAAATACCGCGCCCCAGCTTTTTTCAAGAGCAATTTGTTTTTACGTTGCTCTCGTTCAGAACATTCAACCTTTATTCGCGGGTGTTGTGAAGTAATCTCATAATGATCTTAAACAATAATTCAAGCGCAACCGTAGCAGTCAAAATACAACTCACTTCTATTACTACCGATCGACACATCGCACCGAGTTTATTTTACACCGAGTTTTATTAAAGTACTTTATTTTTCTCACATTCTTCAAATGTATCTCCTCAACTTAAGCCAAACATCGCATTTTTACGTTTTGTCTGTGATGTCCCGACAATATCAAAAATATGGGGCTGCCCTCTCTCATTTATGCTTTCTATGGTGAAGTGTTAAGGGGTATCAAATCCCCCAAAAAAGTTTAAGTTAAGCGAGCCTGAACTCGTGATATTTTTGTTCACTCCGACAGTTGATTTTTGTCGTTTTTTTATTAGTCACAATTTCATCTATACTAAAACCTCACTAAAAAGAAACTCCTGGAGGAATGGAAAATTGCTTGCTTATTGCGAAATTCGCTATATTGGACACTTTGAACATTTACATATGTAAGAGCCCGTCGACCTCCTAATAGACATTTCGTTGCAATCAGAGTTCGTTACACTGGGATTTGACTGTACTGTTCATTAATTTCTTGCTTAAGTGAACTCGTGCAACAAAAATGAATTATTCTCATAACTTGTTCTTGGCAAAATGCGTGAAGCTCCGCTTTTGCGAAAAATCAAACCAAACCCGTAACGCGTATTTTTCACAGTTCGTGGTCGTCTTCTTAGGAAATGGCGGTAAAAAAATTATGAAAATAACATTTCACCACATAACTTAAATACACTAAATCATACGAAAGGAGATGGGTTCGCTTATTCTCGAGATTCCTTCTTGCTTCCCAAATTCTTCTTAGGAAACCGAGCTTGATTCATCAACATTTTTCTTTCCTTTCGTAAAACAGATAAGAAATATGAAAAAGCAGACTTACCAGTTTCCGAGTCGATGATATAGTGAAGCCCCGCCCATGGGTCGTCCGCCGGTGGCTTGTCTTCCTCCTTGAAGCGGGGCAAATAACGTTAACTGAGATATAAGAATAAAAATAGTACGTTACTTTGCGTGGCGTTTCTGACTTGGAGTCAATCGCTTTCTTTTTCTCTCGTTCCAGCAAACTTTCTTCTCCATTGGTGGTCGATTCACCTCCTGATGCCAAAACGTTGGCACAAGACACGCCCAAATCGACATCTTGCTTCCACAAAATCTCAATCAGTTCCGCATCCTAGGAAACAAAACCAGAAACGCAGACATGAATAAAAACAAGTAAACAAAGAGCTGTATAAAACAAGAAATACAAGTAGAAGAATTATACATCCAGATCTCAAATTACAAATAAATCACTGAATCCACGCTGCTTAAAATTTTAAACACCGGCCCCACGTTTCGATCCATTCACCCAAAACACGCCCACTTGCACCTCTCACTTCTCTTCACACATCCACATTCCCCACTGTTTGTGTTTTCAAACACACCGAATAGCAAAAACGCTGAAACTCACAATGTCTCCGATGCTTGCAAATTTAACTTCACAATCTTCAATCGCAACTTCGCATCAAATTTGATGGGGAAATTTGGGTACTGCCCTTTCAGAAGTGCAAAGCTTAACTGAAATGACTTGTTTTTCCGAAGTCCTGCCGCCGACCGGACCAAGAAAAAGTCCCCAAGTCAGCACAAATTTTCAGCAGTTAGGGCACAGCTGTACAGGCATAGCCAAAAATTCTTTTTCAAAACATCCAACAACGTAAGCGTGACACATGCATTTCCTTCCAAAACCTTGCGCAAAGCCTTCAATCTTTTTTTCTTACTCGCCTTTAACTCTCTATTAAGTCAATAAAAACAAAAGGAACTAAAAAAAATCCAACTCACTTACAGAAACGTCCTTTCAAGTTTCCCATAGAATTTGATACAGCAATCTTTGGTTAAGTCTTACTCTAGTACACATATTCCATTTTTGAGACTGTCAGCGTGAGCGAGTCGTGAAGAGCTCGTACGAATTAAAACTGGGGGGTTTTAACCCTTTCCAGCAGCTTTTAACGCTTGGACACAAGTTTTAAACCGCCAAAATTCCATTGAGTACTTTTTCAAAGGGCTCTGAGAAGGTGTCAAGACATGAAAAATGAATATGTTTGCCACTTTTGGGTCCCTTTCGAGCTTAGTCTACAGAAACCATTTGCCAAATCCTCGGGAGGTCCGAGAATCGCTCGCGACGGAGTAATGAACGAATTTCGGGGGAAGAGGAATTAAAGATAGAAGTTTTGTGCGTTGAGTTTTGGAACCTGTTTTTATCATGATTTTATTATTATAATTTTTGTTCACGCAACTTTGATACTTTCTTAAATCCTCTACTTTTGAAAACAACTGACCTATACGTTTTAAATTTACCTTTCATATTTACATTTCATTTACATTTTTGTTGACTGCAATTAATTTCCTCCACGTTTTCATCTTTTCCCAAGCCAGAATTGGTAAGCGTGACGCAACTCGACATGTTAGCAAAGCGATAAACGTGACGCAAGTCGACATGTTAGCCGAGAGATAAAAGGAATAACTAAATGAAAGATAAGCAGATGGACACGAACTTTTAAAAACGGAAAAACTAAAAAAAAGACTATCTGTCAAAGAAGGAGACCATATACTACTAGTACAGATTCTTGTAGTCGTTTAGTCGGAGCGTTTGACCAAATTGGGGGGACTTCTCCGATTTCCTTTCTCCATTTTTCTTTTTCAAGAAAGGAGATCCGAAGCTGCGTGAAACAAAAGATGAGCGCAAGGCAACTTGCACCGTGCGCAAGTTATCTTATCGGTTATTGTAAGCCGACATCGTTAAGCACCCAGCATGAGCGACATTTCACCAGCTAGAAAAGTTCATCAAAACGCATTTTTGATCACTACCATCATCATCTTCTGTCTGGAGCTGGAATTTTGCTTCACACACCTTAAGTTCCGCAAAATTGGTTCACGGGCCAAACCGAGGATACGAAACCCACTGGCAAGATTCTTACTATTGCGCAACTAAATTCTTCCCGTTTTATGCGTGAATCTCAACTTGCTGCCGGGCAAAAAAAGAGGAAAAAATGCGACCAGCAGAACTGCACCATCAACGTAATCCGTGGCAAAATACCGAGAAATTGTCAAGGTGCAATACACACAGCAATCTCATAAAGTGCGTTGGAATGTTCTTCATAATTCGTATTATCTTCTAGCATCTAACAGACAGCATTTTGCCCGACTTCCTACGTGAGCTAGACTTCATCGATTCCTAGAACGGATTTCCTCGTCTTACGCGTATTCTTATGGGAACACCACGCTCGGCTTGTGCCAAATGTTCAAGAAACGAAGGCCTCGTAAAAACTGTGGCTCTCCTGTACACAGTAAGTGCGGTTAGACGCGAAAAACGGGGAAATGCAAGTCCCCAGCTGTACTATGGCCTCGGGATATTGGACTCTGCTGGATGTAAGTTTCATAGTAAATCGAGGTCTCTCTAACGTTCGACTCGCACCTACGCAGTAATGCAATACGTTATGCTTGAGGTATATTACGAGGCGCCTATTTAGCAAGCTAACATACAAAAATGAAGTACAATTAATAAAATCTAGTAATAAAAAATATCTACAAACGAACTATAAAACTAATCTTAGTAAATCTTTTCCTGTTTAGCACGTTTTTATAATATTATTGCAAACTAAATTATTATAAATTAAACTATCACTACCATTTTAATTTCACATGTGTTATCAATAAAAGACAACAGTAACAGACTACGGCCTACACTGGTATTAGAAAAAAAACTATAAATTAAATTATTATAATTTAATTATTACTTATTGAATTATAAATTATATTACTACAAAGTAAATTTTTACAGATTAAATTGTAACAATTAAAATGTAAAATATTGAGAACAAAATAAATTCGACGATAATAATTAATTAGATCGTGATAGCAATAAACTTAAATAGTGACAGTAACAAGCTTACTGTCAAAATAATAATAATTAACTGCAATCATAATAATAAATTATGTAACACAAATAAATTTTAAGAATTTATAATAATGAGAATAATGAATAAGAACAGACGAATAAATATAGGGTACGCGAAATTTAACAGGTAAAGAATTATAACGGAATCGTCTTAGTGACAGCGCTACGAAGTATAACCAAAGCCGAGTCTGTATGTCTTCGTCGTTAAGCAAAACAAAACTACCTCGTGGGACATGGCTAAGGACCCGGAATTAGGAGTATGTGAAGTCTGGGCTAGCGTCGTGGTATTGCTCATTTGCGCATCTTCCTCTTCATCTTCATTAAAGATCTCTTGAAGCCAGGAATGCCAATCTTCTTCAAATTCATTCCTTCGCTCTTCGGGCGACGAATCTGGCGCTTCTTCCTTCGCCGGCTCATTTTGTTCTCGATTCCGGTCCGCGTTGTTGCTTTCTACTACATCTGCCGGTAGCTCAGGAGGACGGTTGCGTGGACTGGGACCAGTCGCATTGTTCGAATAATTGGGTACAGCTGGCTCCGGAAACAAACTGGCTTCTTGATTAAGCAAATAATTGGCGACGGTTCTTCTGGACGGCGCGTAGAAGCCTTGAAAATTGTTGTATCTTCCTAAGGCGTACAAATCTTCCGCCAATTGTTCTTGGTAATCCGCTAGAGCTTCTTCGGCGTGTTTGTAACTCGGATAAATGCCACCTCCGGCCCAACTGGAGAGGCTGTTGTGATGCGAGGGAGTTTGCATATGCGCCCAGCTTTGGCCCATGACGAGATCTCCAATATCATGGTTGAAATAGGGATTGGACGGATTGGAATCGCTGCGAATCAAACTTAACAATAAAGTCAGCCCCAGCCAGTTGTCACCCCGCCTTAAAGGCTTCTTCAGATCAATCATTTTGATGTATGGTTAAATTGCTGAGATGCGTGCACTCCAACGACGCTCAATGACGCGCAACTTAAACTGTTGTCGAAGATCAATTAGTGTGTGTTGTTCAAGAATAAATGTCTCAAACCCATAATGGCAGAATTGGCAGAAAGGTTTCAAGTCCGGAACACCAACATTGTTATGTCATGGATCTATATTGAGTTTAAAGTTTGGCAAATTCAAACAAATTGTCACGAGATTGCACTGACTTAACTGTTCCAGTCACAAATTGCTTGGGATTCACTCAGTGAAGGTGGTTAACGGCGTTGTGTTGACTTCTATTTTGAGGAAAACTCATTGCATCAACTAATTCCGGCTTTTGTTATGGACCTTTCGATGCGTCATTGTAGTCTCAAGGACTGAAGGCTAGAGACACCTACCGGGCAATTATAAGAACGTGAAACGGCGGACGTAAGACAAACGTTTCAAATGGTCAATCAACCCGGTAGTTTTTAGAATCCCTTACCTCTACAACTTAAGCCTATTTATAGTTTTTATTTGCAAAGGATAATTTTCTGAGAAAATTTTCAACCTGATACTCAAAACGGTAATTGTATATTCGTGGCTATTATCCTGCGCATGTTCACCTTTTTGCATTATAGTTTAAACGTAGTTTTAGTTCAAGTTAACAATCAAGTGCCTTCCTTTACTATCTAAGTTCATATTTTAATTCAGTGAAGTCGGCGTATTGGAATAGGCTCGGGACCAGACAGGTAGTATTTAATTAAGTAAAGTAGAAGTTTAACCAAAGTTCCACTAACCAAGACAGAAAAACAGTCGAGACAACAGTAGCCTATATTTTTCTCAAAAATTAGATAGTGAAAAGTTTGCCACGTTCTCTTGAAAATGGTCCATGATTGAAGAATTAGGCTTTCAAAATTTAAAACTTCAAGACCTGGGCTAAGAATCAACTATCATGCTTCCTTCCCCTTTCAATCACGCTATTTAACATTAACTTACTAAATCACTAAATAAATTTCTCGTCAATGGTAAAAACTTTTTTTTGCTTTTCAACATAAGCCGCTAGCAAGCATTTCGTGTAATACACCGGATTCCGGGTTTCTAGAATTATTGTCACACATGCATACAATGTATTCGTCATCTAGTCTAAGATTCATAACAAACCTTTTAATATATCCAAAGTTGTTTGGCACTATAAAACAAACGGACAGGAAATTTTATTCTTAAACGCGGGACATTTAGTTAGCGATTTTTTTAAAAAAAATGAAGTCTCCGTTGTGATAAATGTAATCAAAACAGGCCCATATGCGCAGTAATTATTTACGCGGACAATTTGTATAACTCCTGTTCAAATCAGTGGTCCCCACTGTAGTTCATTGGATGTATTAATATATTCAGTGTACAGTGGGAACCGTTATAACGAAAACGGTTAAGACGAAATATTGGTTAGGACGAAATAACATGCCAGTCCCGACAAAATCCTATTTCTTTACATATCGGTTCTACGAAAAGATCTTCCGTCTTCGAAGACCGACAAAGTAACTTTTTTCTGCTTGAAAGTCTCATATTATCCTCTATTTCAAACAGAACAACTCTGCATAAACTCCGCTCTACTTCTTGCCAACTCTTACCCTTATACCAAGCGTCTCCCTCTAAGGCGTACAGCCAATGGAAATGCTTGTAGAGGGTTAGCTAAGCCCCTGCCTTGTACAATATTCAAGTTGTCTTCCTTGCTCCATCAGTAGTACGTTCTTTTCTTACCGGTGCAATGGCGGAAAAGTTAGAGCGGAGAAGAAACGCAGAAAGAAGCTTGACGACATAGAAGAATATGTATAACATTGTAACAAAAAGGACGGTACAAAAGAAAACTCCATTTTTTAAAAAGAAAAGGGATCAATCATTTTATGAAAGTGTATGTTAAATGTTAATATTAATAAAAGGAAATCCAAACTTTCTTATTTATAACGGAATAAACTGCCAGTGTACCGGCGTAAACTTGAATAGCTACTGTCTAGGTCACCACGACTTTAAGTTTTTTTCTCATGCTTTGGTTATAACGAAAAAAATTCTCGGTCCCTTCGATTTCGTTATAACCGGTTTCCACTGTTCGTACAGTACTGAGAAAAAAAATGTACTTGCCAAACCACAGAGGTCTAATAAAGCACCTCGAGGCTATTTGCTTTCATTAAGGGGAGAAAGGGCTTTACCAATCGGTTACGATGTGAAAGGTTGACCGCGAATTTTGAAAGCGAATTTTGCGTTGTGAAAAAAATATGACGGACACATTTGAATTAGTTGGAAGAACAGAATCATAATCGTTAACGAAATCAACTATATTTTACCAGACCACTTGAACTCAGTAAATAGCAAACAAAGCTATTTCTTTGTTATTTCGACATCGTTAAGCACCCCGCATTCAAGTGGAACTAAAATGCTCGTTCTTTACCAGAATTGCGATGTCTAAATGTGAGCCAAACAACAGTTAAAATATGGTTACAGCCTCAACAGAATGAAAGAACTGTGACCATCAATACTTCTACATCTTTCAATGAGTTTTTCATACACTGTTTAAAATAACATATTGTTTCGAACTTCGCGGTCTACCTTTTTGTATGGCCAGGGATAGGTTGAAGTTTCAAGCCCCTTCACCCCTTAATGAAAGTAAATCAGCCTCAAGAGGCTTAATTAGACCTCTGTGAATTGGCAAGTACCGGTTTTTCTGCTCAGTACTATACTAATATCCATAATATTATTACGGCACGGAAACGCATTGAACGGGAAGTTAGAGCGCGTTCCACTGCCCGCACCGGCATTTGGCATAGTGTAACCTGGCTATAAGACCTAAAAATAGAATTACGTCGCAATCCCTCACCCAGTGCACGTCCAGTGGATATACTTAAAAAACTAAAGCGTTTTCAGGTGAAAAAAATGGTGCCTGTTTGAGTGACCCATAAAGTTCTCTGTTTTAGCAATGTGACGTCACGGCACGCAACCGAGCAATTAGGTCAGCACTGCAAAAGTTACACTGTAGAACTGCACAATGCGCACTTATCCCAGCTTTACGCACTCACTGCAAAAGCGGTTGCCTTCCGGTGCAACGAAGTGCTGCACTAGTTGCGAAACTGGAAACTGTATAGGTGCAATTGACAGCCATTACTATGTAGTCAAACATATTAGAATGACACGTATATCTACGTAAGATATGTAATGTGTTTTGCGAAAAAAATAAAGTGGATTTATAACTTACTGTGAATACTATGTTCTGCATTAACTACATATGTATATCAATTAGAACGTTCTTAATAAATGAATTTACACGAAAGCCGAAATAATGTTGGAATTTCGACTCGGCACACTAAGTTAGGGTAAACTAGCTTTTTCTTTTTCGCACATTGTCCTGAAAATAGCATTTTAGGTGAAAGGAAAAGCCACTTTGCACATTCGGAACTGGCGCGCAAAAAAAGAAAAAAAAGAATAAAAACCGCTGGAACAGGCGCACTGACATGAAAACAAATCAGCGCAGCAAAATCTTGCTTGCGTTGCGCTTACCGGTGCGCACCGCGTCCGTGGAACACGAAGTTTATAGTCGCACTGGCATGCCATATCCGAGCAATCCACCATTGATTTTAAAAAATATTGCAACAGTGTAGCTAATGGAAACGAGACTTACTCCATATCAAAGGCGCATTCATAATCATCTGCAAAAAATAGCCGTAAAATATGGCCAACAACTACCCCTTCATCTCATGTTCCGTTCAAAAATCAAGCGCGCCAAAATGGCGCAACAGGCGCACCTGTTTGTCACGCTTACATACACGTGAATGCTAATCCCTCCTATATTTGGGTTAACTTTCTTCCTACATTTCTATAGACAAAGACTGCGATTCCCTTTGAAAGTGTATGCCGAACCGCTTCACACTCGTCCCTCAATTGCTAATTTCACAACATAGCCCCCTTAGGGGTTTTCGTCTGTTTTACCTCGTCCTTAGGAGTTGGAGGCCCTGGCGACAGGCTTTCCATTTGAGGCAAGTCCAGTTCAATCATGTTAGGGTGAGTTTCTCCTCCTAGGAACATGAAGCAAAGTTTTTCGTGAGTCAGGCACTTGCAGTAAGGACAAAGTAAATACAAAAGGGTCCCTGCGTTCCCAGTTACCCCTTCCTTTGCCCTTCGGGCATTGTACAGTTTAAAGCACAGAATCAACTGTATGGAAATACCATGAATGCCATCTTCGTGCTTTCTAATTCTTAAATTTCCGTAATTAGTCAACAAAAGCTTACCTTTACGTAGCGATAATTATATCACTCAATAGTTATTGTGTTTTGTGGTCTTGCGTGCGAGTACACGAATTCAAATGTTTTTGCTAACACTAATTACAACAGCCACAATTCCACACGTAAATAAAACCGTCTGCTTCGTGACGGACCCAATCCGGTTTTAGGGATTACATCATAGTCACATGACTTCTGTAAGCCACGCCTGAGTCTTCTCTACGACTTAGCGGGGGTCTTGGATTATCTCCACAATCTTTCAAAGATGATTAGTTTAAAGTCCTAGGATTCACACCATACACGCAATACGCATTTGGGGGAAAGATATCCTGTTTATTTTTTAAGATTTCAATATAAAACTGGAAAGCAGGAGACAAAAAAAATGCCGAGTTATTTTGAAGGTCACTGATACAAAAAGAAAGAAAAAAGGACTTAACGACTATACATTTTCCAGCAGCGATGGCGAAATTCGTTTTTTCAAACGCTCACGGAGAGGCAATGGCGTTTTCCACTCAAAACTTGTTTCTAAATCCTTTATTGGGGAACTCGGCAAAACTCGGCGCGCTTTTGGCTTCGGGGAATTGAGTTCGCCCGTGTTGGGAGTGATAGCGCGAAGATGTGAGCGAGACTTATGAGGAGTTGAATGACGAGAAGGTTCAGGAGTTAATTGGAGTGATAAATGGAAATTACACGGGGGATCAGATTCATCCAAAATTTCAGGGTTTGGGTCGGTGCCTTCGGATCCAGTATTAATTGAATCTGAGACGTTTTGAGGATGAAGATTTACAAACTCGTGGTGCTTCTTGAAATAACGGTTTGGTTTGCGAGAAATTATAGCTTCGACAATTATGGAAAGATCCGAGTCGCTCATTGAACTAACATGGCTCGTTTCGTGAACACTTATCTGCATTGAGGATAACTCTTTAATTAATGCGTCGTCAGGAACGGAGTTGACTGGCTTGTTTTTAGAATCGAGAGCCAATTTCCGAGCCGCGACTTCGGATTTCGACTGGAACGAAAGGGGTTCAATTAAGGGTTGGGAGGATTGCGTCTGTGATTGAAGTTTCGCAAAAACATCGGGAATCGTCGGTTGGGACTTTTGGCTAGCATTTTCTTTCTTTTTCCCTATAATATACGTAAAGCAAAAGATCATTAAAAAACGAATATGTTGAGCAGAACGTAGTAAAAGTATAAGAAGAGCGTACGTGTAGTCTTCTGCTTCGGTTTGGGCTCGAGCGACGGAAACGCACGAGCAAATAATTGCGACGGCTCCAAAGTTGTGAAATTTTTGCATTCGGAATCTACGGAACTCGTGTCCCACTCGACCTAAAGATTTACATGCATTTACAAAAGTTTGAAAACATTATCGAAAAAAAAATGAAATTTTCAAAATAATGTGATAAGTATCTCGAACCACTTTGTCACAACCTACACAAAATGGCGTTCAAAATTAAAATAAAATATCTATATAGGATAACTGATTCATAGGAAATATCACAGCAATTTAATCCGCTTGATGGAAGTCCACAACTATACTATCAAAATACTATACTAGTTTTTATGAACGGATTACCTCGAAGCATTTCACTCCTTTCCGGACGCGCTCTTTAATGACTCTGATGGGTTGAATACTGGTTACTAGAGGAGTTAAGGGTGCCCGGTTGCATACAATCCATCTTGTGACTAACGGAATCGCTTTTTCGTATGCGTATTCCCTCGTCCAGCCCAACTTGTTTTCCATGATCAACTACAACACATACTAATTAGCAACTTTTCGCGTGCACAACAGAATATTTATGAGTGATACAAAAATAAATTCTCCATCCATCAACAATAAAATACCAGCGTAAATCGTAGATTCGCTCATCATATGCTGATTAAATAATTTAAATACCGAAGTAAATGTTTATAGTACCACTAATGAGGGCAGATTTGGCATAGGTCGTTTCCATCTAATCTGGGGCAAAGTTTCTTCTAAGTTGAGAAACTCATCGATTATATTTTCAAAAGGGAAGCTAGGGTCTTGCGTAACTTTCTGACGCACAAGACTTTCAACTGTTTTTCCTGAACGCATCCTTTATACGGAAGAACGAAAATCTTGTAAGAGCAAATTTAAGAATCCCCGTTTATCATACTCCACGTGCCAGTCGCAAGGACACTCGTAGTCTAATTCGTGTTGAACACAACCATTCCGGGTATGACATAGTTGGCAACCAGCCTTATGCGACTTAGACGACCCAGGATGCTTACAATGCGAACAGTGTGGCATTTTACTTGCTTGTTGAGTTCCATTACTGCAAGGCAGGGTTTCCCAAGATTTAAACCTTGATTGATAAGCCTTACGTTAATCTTCATTGAAAAATTTAAAGGATATCTTTTCTTTACGTGTATAATGCCGAACCATTAGGCCAACTTTTCAGTAACTTCAACGCAGTTTCTTTTCCGATACCTTTGATACCCGGGTGATAGTCGCATCCTAATAACAAAGCTAAAACGATGAGCTTATCTCGCGATAGTCCTAGGCATTCTATGCTATCCATAGAGCATTCTTGAGCTGAAAACGAAGCCGGATCAGTGGCCAAGTTTCTGTAAACGGTTTTGGCACCGTACAGAAAAACGTCACTATCTTCTGTCACACATCCGTCCACAACCTTCAAAGCCAAGATTAGAAACAAACTCTAGTTAAACCATTCGAGACTAATAAGTGTTACGTTATTGAGGTTCAAAAGCGCGCAGGTTTTCTCCGCTTCGCCAGGACTTTGCACCCACGGCACTCCCATTGCATCCAACAATGCTTGACACTAAAAATCACGCAAACACTTTATAAAAAAAGTACAACAAATTGTACCCAAACTGCATAAAAACGACGCAAATAAGGATTTAGTTACAATTGCACTAGACTAAAAATCGAATATGAATATGAATATAACAGAACATGCAACAAATGAATACTACTACACACAAAGTTGAAATATGTTAAATACAAAAAAAATAGTGAAGGCATCCCAATAAATTTACCTCCCGAAGTACGACTTTAAACTGAGATCGATTGCCTTTGTTCGCTACGATGCCTTTTGATTGTCCGTAGCGTTCTTGGTTTCGTTTATCCATTGTCGAAAGCTTCATTTCAGGCGCTTTGCCATCCATTACGTAGACTAAATCAATTTCCAAGTCCAGTAAGCAGGCTGTGCGAAAGAAGAGGTTCCTTCGAAAAAAGAGTTAGCTTAATTTGAAAGCGGTATTATGATATATGATATAAAATTATGTTTCGCAGTTGTGAAATATTCGTAACCGAAACAAAACACGCAATTTCTAACGCGAGAAGACGAATAATTCGCGCAATTTCTTAACGCATCACGTCACCGCTAAATAAAAAAATAATGGCAATGCATTTTTGTATATTGCAAATGTGCCAAATGTATTGCCGACAGGAATTCGTTATGTCTATTCATAAACCTAGTCGATAAGGGGATATAAATTCCAATAAATACTAGCATTACTTTTGCTACACCTAACTTAACCTAACCCAACTTGCCTAACCTAGCCGATACTAGTGTACTGACGTGATACGAATTTTCTCTGATACGAATGGCAAGTGCTATGAATAGGAAACGTTTAGTGAAAGTATCTGATACGAATCGCTAGTGAATAGCGATTTCCAATCATCCAGTCCCCGTCAATAAGTCATAAAAGTTTTATAAGTCTTACATTTGCCTTAATTTTATTTTATTCTTTGTGTAGGAAACTGTATTTATTCAGAACTACTACACGATACACGAATTACGTCGCTGAGTCATTATTTACCGTAAATGAGGTTTCGTTACGTTAGTGTGAATCATACTGGACTGGCTGTCACAGACCCAGCAACTCAGATCTACTGCCAGTTTCATACCAGAAAGTTCTGTCAAAGGCTTATCTTTCACTACAGGGGCTAAAATACCCCATAATTCTTTAACACCCATCGCTTATTGAAGAATACCACTTGCAAACAAACGCAAAACTTGTAAACAAATTTCAAATATGGTGATTCATGTTTCTCATAGGTGGCGTTTCGTAACTTTGAGCGCTGGAATTAAACCTATTTCATGGGGACTTGAAATATTAATTAAACTGTGTTCATTGCCGACTTATTAAACCGTGTAAGTTAATCATAATGTAGACTGATTTTGCGTCACTATGACTCATAGAAAACACTTAAGGGAAAAAGAGGCAAATCTCTAAATACAAATTTCTGGTAAGCATACCTATAGATGGCGACGATGCTTGCTTACAACTTGAAGAATGTTTGCAACACCGGAAAGGCTTGCGAAAAGGAAAGGGAAAAACGCGCCGAACCGCTTTGAATATTTACAGAAACTTGTAACTGAATTCCAAGACACTCAGTCAGAAAGTAACAATATGATAAAAATTTAATGCGTAAAAATTCACAGACATTGTTTGTAGACGCGCGTACACAAATTTTGGCTAACTTAGCCAACTTTGCATACGATCCGATTAACTATGGTTTCCTGAGAAGGTTAAGTGTCATAGATTTGTTTTTGGACCAAATTAAAGGCGGGAATTCTCAGCAGATTCAATTTGCTATCGGCGGTATTTGCAACTTGTGCCTAGGTAATCGTACAAATGTATTATAGTTTATGTAATGCTAATTTTAAGACATTTCAAGTGAGTCAGATTTTATTTCCGTTATTTTTTAATCTAGACAAAGAGAATCAGCAAATAATTTTTGCAAATGAGGATGGAATTCCATTGATAATACGTTGCCTTTCATCTATGGATGAAGAAACTGTCTTGTCCGCCATAACCACTTTAAATTTCCTAGTGTCGTCCGAACCTAAATCAAGTAACCCTTTTTTATCTAACATAATTAGGGAGATATAAAGAACATTACGGTTAATTGTTTCTTGAATTGTAAATTTATACCTAGTATTCAAAATATCAAAAGGATAATAAACTTGTCGAAAAAGATGCAAATGTATTTTAAAGCTAGCCTTTTTATTAGTTACGTTTTCCTAGTTTAATCGAAGTTGGTTTCAACCTATTGCTGTACGTTGATTGGTTGACTTTCTGCTTAATGTATAACACGCAAAATAATTGCGTTTGTCTATATTTTAATTCATTATTTTTACAAGTTTAATTTCTTAGGGCTGTGTTATTCATATGTATATGCATCCGTTCATTTTTACAGAAATTCTCCTTCCATCGGTTATCGACTGTATCGAACGATATAGTAAGAGTAACAATAATCGTCTGCGAAACCTCGCGCAAATTTTTCTGGAAGAGCACTGCTCCGATTCTCATACTTCTCCTTCTCTATCATGAATTTCATCCCGGCTCGCCTTCCCATAATCCGCCAAATGTATTGCCGCCCCTTTAGCTCCAAAAGCTTAATACCAAGCTTCAAAGTTGGTCACAAAGTCTCCTTAACGAGAAAAATCACTCGCGAGGACGTCGAGAAGTTTGCAGCTTTGACGGGAGACGATAATCCTATTCACCTTCGTCCGGAAAATCCTGTTGTCCATGGCGTTTTTCTCAATGGCTTGATCTCTGCGCTATTGGGCCACCATTATCCCGGCCCAGGGACAATGGTTGTCCAGCAATCGATGACTTTTCCGAATCCTTGTTACGTCAACGAAATCGTTCATGTTCATGTGGAGCTCACTGACTTACGAAAGCTGGCAGGTGTTCGATTTGTCGCCAAAGTGGGGGATACAATAGTTTTAGAAGGCTCGGGCAAACTGATTATGCCCCGTGAATCAATTCGGTCCGAAATAAACCCTATTACGTGATAGAAAACAGCTTAAGTAAACTAATCCTCTTATCACCATAGTCATATATTCCCGTCATAAACATGTCAATAAGGGCTACAAATCCATTGCGTGTTCACATCCCCTCAACAAAACGTTGCCAAGCTGTTAGCTAAGCCATTTTTTCTTCAATACATGTCATATTCTTTTGTGTATATACATTTGATTTGTCCTTCTAATATAAGCATTCTAGGTTCTGGAAGGTGTTGCGGTACGTTGCAGAAACTGCCAGAAATCTTCGTCCCCGGCCGGAAAATCAAATGCATCTCTACCTTTCCTACACGCAAAATATCGTAACATTTCCTCTCTAATTGCGCGGTTTAACATTCCGTAAAAAATGGGATTGGCTATAAAAGAACTTAACGTAATCCATACAACCCACTTCGGGTAATACCCCGTTAGGAAGCAGACGAAATGCGGTGTCCATAGCACTGAGTACACAGTAACAATTAATAATAGCGTTTTGCCCGCTTTGCTAGATTTTCCTTTCAGAAACCATGTCTTTTTGGACGATACAGGTGCTTCAATGCTTTGAATAGTAAAAATTGTGTTCCCGGGTGGGACGTTAGGTACGATTTGACTTTGCGCTTGCCACGCCACTTTGAAAATGCTGGAATACATCACTACAATTACACTGAAAGGGATTATAAAACATGTAACGAGCACAGTTAGCCGCATGCCGTAAGAGATGTAATTGGGTGTACACGCATCAAGTTGCTTTCCATTGTAAGCTTCAATCGACGGACAAATGGCGAAACTAAGGGTAATTGTAGTAATGGTGGCTAATGCAGTGAGGGTTCTGGTCAGCGTCAATTGTGCGGCATGAAACATGGGTTTCACGATGGAAAAGTGCCGGTCAATGGCGATTAGCATAGCGGTTGCAATTGAAGCGTACAAAACGAACTGGTAGATAATGCCGAGTAGTAAACACTCTTTTGCTCCCCAGAACTGCGGCCAAATGAATTCGACGATCGTCAAAGGACAGACTGTAACGCCGGCTAAGATTCCGAGAATTCCCATGGCGAGTACGAAGAAATTGGTTAACTTGTGACGTAGACTGGGCGTCTTGAAAATGCAAAATACGATGGAAAAATTGGCTAAAAGGATGAATAAGGTTAAAGAGCTTTGAATCAGGAGACTAGGGATGTAACTTGCTTCCATTCTCACCGATTGATGCAGTAATAAAACTGGGCTTCCACCCGAACTGTATTGTTTTCTTGCTAAAATCCTCCGCATCACGGAGTTACCCAGGAGACGGATAAAAGATTACTTCTGCTGCTCATCAACACCCTGCCGATTAGGTTGTGACGAAAATGCGACAAGAAAAATCATTCCAGACACTTTGTAATGTATGGAAGGAGAGATTATTCGTATACCGTAGATTTTTCTCACCGCACCATTCGCGACTACGCTGCATATGGTGAATGGAACATATTTTATCTCCTCCGTGCAAAAACTAAAAATAAACTATTGTTGAATACTGAACGGCAACAGAATATAATTATCATGCCATTTTAACAGAACTCAGCTAAACTCAAATTTTAAAACATTTACATTCAATTCATTACTATTGAATTGAAATTGAGTTCCATCACTGTTCAAAAATTTGGAATGAAATAAACTTATATGTAAAAGGCTATTGCAAAATTTGTATGTTAAAAGTACTCCCTCTTCGCAAGCCACAACGGAGAAAACTACTCTGGCGAAGTTGTCGCTAAACACCGAATATTCACCTGATCATCGTAAGCAAATAGAATACGGAAAGAAAGGACCTAGAATCATCTTATATTCGGGACTGCCTGCTGTTACATTTGTACAGCTATCCGAGTTCGACGAACTGTGAAACTTCGAAGCGAAATGATTTCCCTAACACTTTGTCAAGTGAATTGAGCTAAATTGACTTAAAATTCATACCTTTCAAAATTACTTGAACTGAACTGACTTTTTAAAAATCGTTCTAAACTTGATTTGCAATAATTCGGATCTCCCTTGAATTTGCCAAGTTCTTCTACATTTCTGCACAAAATTGTACAATTCGCAGAAGAAACGCCAAACACGGGGTGTTAAAAAAACGCAAAAGCAGCGTATAGTCTACCATTCATGAGGAAGAATTTTATAAACATGCGAATTCCATGTGCTTCTTCTTTGACACTTCAAACAGTGGGCTAACGATTGCACCGGGGAGCCCGCGTCTTGAAAGGTCGAAAGAATATGCACAGAACCGAACTAAGACGTGATGCCACAATACCTAGGGCTATAGCCTTTATGTTTCTTGGCCAATATTACAATAATAGCCTACTAATGTGCGTTGTTTAAGACTGACAGTATCATTAGTATGCGGCCAGACGTACCAACTTCTGTCAGTTATTTGCGTTGACTGGCACGTTTCTATTGAAGATTTGCGTAAATCTGACAACCATAGCATGTATTCGTCACAGACCAAAAAACTGTCACAAGAATTACTTCTCTGGCTACAACCGAAAGAAAAAACTAAATAAAAAAGGACTGGCAAAAAATCTTTAGCGTTCGTTTGAACCTGTGTCCTGATGTGACCCTCGGATATTGGAGCTCGGGATTAAATAGATACAAGGAGACCATTATCCAGTGCAAATGGAGTAAACCAAGAAAAAAAGGATGGGAGCCAAAATTAATAAACATATTTCTATACAAAGGACTCTTTCTTGTAGCCCTTTTGCACACGTTTTGTATACGCCACTAGTCGGTTTTTTAAACTACGATATGCCTCTCTTTTAAACCTCTCTCTTTGAAAAGTAGTTTACATTTTCACTTTACAGGCAGACATTTCCTCCTATTTGCGCATTCAGTCACTCATTGGGACAAAACTACATGCCAAATACTTGTAAAAAAAATGTCACTTCACCTTCACCAATAGAGATATCACACTCACAAGCCCCTCCCAGGTAACTACAAAACTAGGCATTGGAATTTTTTTCAAGTGGATCCGAGTGTCTTTTTTTGCCTTCCTTTGAAGTAGTCTTTCTTATTCCTCAGTAGATTTTTAAATCGCTTCGTATAATTTTAATGGATAGGGGGGCCACACAAGTTTTAAGAAGTCACCAGAGGCAGTGTTTTGACCCATTCCAAGGCCTCTATTCTTTCCTCATTATTCGGAGTGTATTTTTTTATTATAAAAGCTCCAGGTCCCTTGAATCATTGCTTCTTCACTTTAAGCAGTTAACGTAATTATTTCGTTAGCTTTTAACTGGATGGAGAAGTTCACAACACAGCAGATTCTTCATCTCCCATTAACGGAGAACTTACATTGATGCCGTCTGTTTTCTTCAGATCAGCTTCGTAATGTAGCTCCATGGACCCGCCTAAGAAAAACATTTAGTGGAATTTTAAAAAATCACCAACAGTAATCACTCTGCATAAGCTATAAATGCGAGAAGAATTAAATAAACACTTACTAATGGTTCGCTTAGAGCTTGAAGGTCGTAATGTAGTTCCTAATGAGGCTTCAGGAATGAAAAACGCCACCAACAACGCGCAGATGACTAGCAAAGCACCAAAGACAAAAGGCGGACCTGGCACGAACTGAAAATTTTCCATAAATTGATTACGATTAGTCACCAGTGTTGTGTAATTATTACAAGTAATGGTAATTTGTAATGCCAATTACTTTTCATAAAGCAACTGTAATGTACTCGTTACATTTTTCCCTCAGTTGAAATGTAATGCAATGTACTCATTACATTTTACTTTATCGAAAATTGTAATGTAATTTACTAGTAAATTTAAAAAGGCCAAATAACGTTACAATTACAATTACTTTGGTCTCTTAGAGGAAAAGTAGAAAACCTGTAAAGAAAGGGGGAAGGGAAGAAGTTGTGCTTTGGAACTTCGCTGCTTTAGATCGACTAAATGGTGTTGTGAAGCGGGAGGGGAGAGTGACGGGTGGGCCAAGAGAATTTTTTGCAAGTAGTGAGCTACGGAAAGGCAAACCTTATCGTTGACCTCTGTTTCAGCTGCGTTATTCTTTCTTTACCCGTTTCTTCGCGTAGGGAAGGGGAGACAGTTTTGTTAGGGGTTGAAGAAAAGAATACGCAAAACTTAGTATTTTCGGATGTCTTACCCAAACCAGACGTGTGTTGGTA
>JAHZNP010000630.1:0-44968 GCA_020615345.1 Triops cancriformis
CTAATAGGTAGCCTTTTTTAAAAATACATAATAGACTTGAAATATCTAAACGAAACTTAACAGTTATACTCCCTTTCGATATAGGAATCATCCTAGCTCAAGTTAGTGCAAGGAAACTCACGATTTTGTAAAAATGATTATTCACAACAAGAAAAGGCAATGCAAATGGCCGAGTCCAAATCGTACTAAATCATCCCTTAGGAGTTTAAAATCTCGTGCAAATAAAGGACAGCGATTTTACAACAAACCTTTGGAGGAGTTATTCTCCAACTTGTCAACTACGTAAAAGTAATTTTTATTTTACTTTTAGATACATATTATGAGTGCTACAACGAAATAATCAGGACCCATTTCTTACAAAAAGTGCCAAAAATTCAGTTTTATTTATTTTCTCAAAAATGGTTCAATATTTTTCGACGAAAATTTCCTCATGAAAGCTTCGTCGTATTCACTAAGTTTACAATTTTTTTCAGATCCAAACCTGTCGTAGTTCATTAGTAATGATTTTTGTACGGTTTGTCCCACGTGTAAACTGTCCCATCCCTCCTCTACTCCTAAAAATTTAGCAATCTAACTTTGAGTTTCATAAGAGTTTCTGAACTAAATTGATTTAGAAGTCAATTTTATAAGAAATTCGGTTTGAAGTCATTTCGATTTAGTGATGATATGAGTTTGATAGGGACTTTTGTTTAGTAAAAGCTTGGGTTTAATCGTAATGTCGGGTTGAAAGTTACTTTTGTTTAATTGCAATTTTCGGTTTAATAGTACAGTAATTTGTTGCGGTAACGAGGAAAGGGTTTGGCGAAGTAATATTCCAGGAATAAAGGTTGGATAAAAGGATAAGGGTGCTCGAAAAGATCCATAAAAAGGGTGAAGTACGCGGTAGAAAGGGTAGTCTACGACTTGTCTGGCAAACCAGGTAGTAATACAAAACCACTGTATTTATGCAGCCTAGAGAGAAAATGGACAGATGGCACCCTAGCGGGAGCTCTGGGAGTGATTGACAGAAATAGCGGCGCTGCTGTTTACGCGTTTAACTCGTGATCGTTACAAAAGTCCTAAAGTGTACTAACAACGCACCCTCTCCTCCTGTAGCAACCACCCTTGGACAGCTGAACACCCTTGGTTTTTTATCGTTATCACGGAAACAAGCGTAGTGACGAAAAGCTGCAGAAAGGAGGGACCACGAAGTCTAAAATTAGCTCTGCGTTTGGAAGGATGTGGCCCGCAGCGGCTTATCGCCACGAATAACTTTGAAAGAAATGAGTTTTCCTTATCTGTGTGGGCAGGGCTGCTAAGTGGCAAGTTGAGAAATTTTTTTCAATTGCTTTTTAAATATTTCTGTTGGAAAGAGTCGCATTTTTGTGAGGGTCCAAGGTGATGATGATGACGAAGATGAGCTGCAAAACGGGCAACTTTTTCTCCTCATAGGGTCCCATAAACAAGTATTTCTTGCCTAGGAAGAATTTTAGTTCAAGTATTTCTTAATGGGAAGAAATATTCTTTCACGAGTTTGAAAAACATACATGTTTCTTTCAGAGAATTCTACTTATGACAGGCATAAATATTTCTGGAAAGTTTTGGGCTAAGCCAAGTTTGGTGGAGCAGACATAATTTATGAGCGCTCAAAGAAACTCCTTTTTCTGTTGGTAGAAAGCAGAAATTTTGTGGAGCAAAACCGAGTCGCAAGAAATACATAGCTATGAGTTACACGCAAGTCTTGTTTTTCTTGACTGGGAATGTGTTGCATTCATTCCCAGAGAGGCGAGAGCTAAGTTTAGAGCTGTTGGAAGTTTTCCTCTTCTCAGACAAGACGAGAGACAGGACTTGTATTTCTGCCTGTTGGGGCTTGCTTGGAGAAGTGTGAGCGTGGGTTAGATTTCTTTTGAAAAGAAACGAAAGAAAAGAACTAATTTCCTAGGCGACAAAAGAAAGACATTTGGAAGACCTGACAGTCAAGTTTCCTTTTTCGTGGGTGAGATTTAGCAGTTATTAGATTACAGGCAAGGATATTACCACCAGCAGTCTTGGTAGAATCCATGAAGGATTGGAAACTCCTAGCTCGTCAGATTATACTGCATTTCTCTATGCCATGAAAAACTCATTAAAAGGGTCACTTTCGCACAGCTTTATTACTGCAGTAATAAGAGCGTTTTGGAGGAGGTCGAAAGCAGGCACTAATAATTTCACTCATAAGTACAGCAATGAGGAATCGATTCTCAACTTGGGACAAGTCTAATAAGCGTGTGCTGTAGAGGCTGTATTGATTGTTATGCGGTGGTAAAAGGGCAGTTTTAAGGCAGTTATGTCGCAGTAATGTTTACCGCAGCTGCTTGGACAGTTTTAAAAAGTAATTAAGCGTTTGATAAAGGAGGATCTTAAAAAAGAGAATGTAATAAGTGTTTAGGAATGTTTTAATTTCTGCTCGTGGGAATTATACAAGAACAGTACCTTCAGTTATTGCACTACCGTGTGTTTTACAGTAATAATGCGAAGAGTTTGACATTTTTCACGCAAACAAAGGGTTCTTTTAATAAGCCGTTCGATTCTATAGAAATTTTCCAACCAGGAGCGTCAGCTGGGGAAAGTGTTCTCAGAATTATAATTACAATGGCATTACTTCGCTTGTGTGTAGATTAACGTAAAAAGTATTCATTCAAATAATTTTGGACTCTAAGCAACTGAGTCGCGTTTCATTTGGTCAACTATTCGATATAGGAATTGTGTTTTAAGTTCAGCAATATAGGAATATGAAAAGCTAGTGACAAGTCCTTTACTTCTGCGTTGCTGCAACCCTTCCAAAAATACTGCATTTTATAATTATTACTATCTGATATAGCCCACATGTAGTGCTGCCTCAAATGAACTCAATTCAAAAAGATTAGATGAAAGTAACTTGTAGTATTTTCAATAAAAAATCTGTAAAGCTGCCTATAGACATTCACGAAACTTATCGTTGTATAGCAATTACAGCAAATATAAAAAATAATTAGTAACTCTTGTAAAACGACCAAACTAATTTACTGTATTTATCTTCACTATCGTGCCTACTACTGTTATGTGCCTTGTTTATTTACCTTCTCCACGAATATTTTATATTACTGCAGTATTTACCAGTATTTCTATATCTTCATCCCCTTGCGTCTCTTTAAACCTATTGTCCCCTAGAGAAGTATCAAAACACCTATTAAAACAGAGCTTTTCTCAAGTGTTTTAACGATCTTTAAGGAGGGGGAGAGCAAAGCAGCTAAAATACCACCAAATTTCTCGAACGTCAGATATTCACATTTCTGAGGTCTCTTTTACCGCCCTTTTAAAAGCCACACTTAACTATTCGCCCTATCTCGCGTTACTCGTTATATATCTGAGAGCGTGATAAAGTGAAGACGCCACTGTTTCGAGCACCATTAGCACAGATAAGGTATATCTGGCGGGTTAACTTCACCGTAAAACTGAGAACAAAGCAATTCCGTACTGAAAAAGACAGTGAAGTGAAGAAGAAATAACCGGTCCATAATATTACTGCAGCCATGTCCAAGTGTCTTCTGATAAATTACCCCAGCTATCACGGTTGCGTCTTTCCCATTTTTCATCCCAGAAATCGAAAAAACATTTCCCTGCAAGTTTGAGGAAGAAATTTCTAGCGAGAAAAAAAGGAAGAAATGAGAAGAAATCTAAAGAGAACAGAGAAAAATCTACGAGCATTGTAACAAAATGAAGCTATTTTCATCCCACCACCCTTTCCACCCTTCTCTGAGTGACTTGGGGGGAAGTTCGCAGCAATGATTTATCGCAGCCATTTCCAGGCTAGTGTGTGTATGTCTGTGTGTGTGTGAAACAGACTGGAAGCTTTTGAAGACGTTATATTGCCACGCCAAGATCGTACAAGATCTAGTTAAGATTGAGACGACAAGCAAACATTTCTTTTTTTGCCCTGCAGGGAGGAAGAAATAGAAGAAGACGAGCTTCTTAGTATGGAACGCACAACGGAACGAGCAGGAAGGGGGAGAAGGAGTTAGATTGACTTGACGACGCATTGCAGCATTTCTGAAGTTCTGTTTGTCTTTGGGACGGGTACGTTAATGAAGCAACTTTGTCGAAACTCCACTGCCTAGTAGTAAGGGATTAAAATGGTTTGTGAGGATCGTAATTCATTAGAAAAGAGGGTGGGGCAAATGGAGGGTGGAACTAGTCCGAGCTACACAAGACTGCAGTTCCTGCGGAAGTACTGGACCTAGAAATATGGAAGATTTAAACAATTGTTTCAAAATTCACATAAATAGGAGGTTGTGCAGATAAAGTTGGGGAGGAGAACTTAAAGGATCAGACGTAGGAGGAGGAGGAGTAAAGGATATGTTCACGTAGCTTTTGAAGGGAGAAGTTTTTATTATTAGGTAGTGGAACAATAGGGAGACGGAGGGGGAGGGTTGGTTGAAAATTGAGACACTGACATTGACAATTTCTACTCGACACTTTTGGCAGTCGACAGATATGACAGAAGTTCGTTGGGGAAGATAGTGAGTGAGGAGTTGGGTTTATTTGTTTGTCTTTTTTACATGAGGAACAATAAGAAACGAAATTGGGAAGTTTCTGGTAGTGAGAGAAGAATGGAAGGGTTCATTGAAAAGACCTCTATTCAGGTCTTTTCAATTTTCTACGCATATGAAGAAAATTCTTCAAGTAGTACTCGGAACAATCGTACAAGTAATGATTCAAGTTTAGACTACGTGACTTGTTAAGATTGAAGCGAGTTTAATGCAAGGAAAATGACATAATTCCAACCTCCAATAAACTTAAAATTTGGAATGGTAGCTATAGTATTCTCAGTGAGTTTTATTTGATTGCAAGATTACTACAATTCTGTACATGATAATTGCCTGTGTACTGCCCTAAAACGAGCTTAAAAGTTTAACGTTCTGACGGCAACGGTAATAGAAAACTGAAGTTGCAATAATTCCTCTATTACTGTAACTAGTACCGTTCCTCTACTGCCAATACTTTTCTCAATCTCCATCTGATTTGGACTAGTATGTTGCTACACTCCCCCGAGCACATAAGAAAACCCAGCATGGCTACGTTTCCAGTAAGCCTAGAAAAAAGCTATAGAAAAAGATCAGTGATATAATGCTGAGTACTGGCTTCTGAAATAAATTTCCTGGGAATAATGCATCTCATGTGTACGAGAAGTTGCTGATTTATATAAAAAAAAAATTCGGAAATCCATAAATGGATTCTCAAGCTAAGTCAACCTTAGCAAATTGTATCAGCCAATGAAGTCAAAGTTTGGAGCTGTTACACCCTAATACTCGGCGTCAAATTATTGTCATACTTCTGTCCCACTCTTTTGCCCAATAAAGCTATTAACTTCCAATATCTATCTTGAGAGAAAGTCACCTTGAACGGAAAAATATAGCAATTCTTTCCCAGTAGCTGGTTGAAAGGCTTATTGGAAGTATTAGTAAGTAGATTAGGAAAGGAAAGACTGGCAACCGTTTAGAAAGAAATCAGCTATCCTCGGTACTAACCCCAAAAGCAAATGATATACTTGTATACCAGCTCTGGTATAGATCCTATCGATAAATTACTTTTTTCTACGTCTGGGACTCCCGTTCTCTCTCTCTCTTTCTCTGTGTCTAGTACTGGCTGTCTGCCCAGTCTGCGTCACTTAGCCCAGTAAATAGAGTCTGGGAGCCAAATTTCTTGTAAACTCTGAAAGCTTCCTTTCGGGATCGATCGTCTCTTTCTGCAGTTATTTCTCTGTCACCCTAAAGAATATAACAAAAGCCAAAGAAAGAAAGATTCAGATCCTGCTCGCAAAATCTCTGCCCGTCAAAGTCTTTATGCAAACAGCTCTATTTCTGCGCACGTTTCACGTTCATTCAAACTTCCCCTCAACAACAAAAGCCCCCCTTCCGAACAAGGAAAAAACGGGGACTTGGTAGACTTTATTGCCCACCTCATTTTTCTCGTTCTTGTCTCGTAAGAAGATTTCTGCAGAAGTACCAGGCGAATCTTCAGATTATAGCTTACGTGGCAGTCAACGGATTAACTTTTATGCCAAAGAAAAACATCAATCTATAAGCCGGAGCCGGAAATGTTATCGTGGTACTCGTTGCCGGTATTGCTGTTCAAAGTCGCAAGGCTATGAAAGTAGGCGTGGCTTGATTGCTTCTTATCTTGCCCAATTTCTTAGCTCCGCCTCCTTTCCCTTGAAGGCGAAAAGACATGATCGATTGGCTGAGCGAAGTGTTCGCGGGGAAAAAAGAAAGGAATGTAAAAAAAAAGATTCTTCCCATTCCTCTCTTGAAGAAATTGGGTATGCAGTACTGGCAAGTTGTTCTGAATCTTGATAAGATACGAGAAGGTTCCTTGGTGAAGGATTTGGTGTGAAAAACTTGGAAACTCGTAAAGAAAAGTGAGTTGCAATAATAATACCAGGAAGAGTATTGCGGTACTGACAGAGATGCTTTGCGGGGGAGTTAGTCGTTATTCTGACGTGTCCTTTTCTCCCCCTTCCCCACCCTCTAAACGCAGTTATGACTCCCTGGTTATGCCTTTTATAGAATTATGGCTAGTACTGTACTGGCTGAGCTTCATAAAGTAAAGCCAAAGTGCCCGTCCTAGTTATTGCTCCCGGCTTTGATTTGGCCGGGTCGCCTGGACTGCGAAGGGGAAAGGAAGAAATTTGAATTGCTGCAGTTCTTGGTTATTAACCGTTACAGTTTCTTCATGCTGACTTGGTTGCTATCCTCAGCTGAATTCCTTTTTTATGACCAGTACGGCTTACGCAGAATTTATGTCTTTGTACCGGGTACCATAATTGCAAAGGGTTTGCAGAAATGTACTGATCGAATCTGTCCTTTCACTTAATTATCAAACCCCGTGTGATATTCTGGCCCCTTAACTGTTAATTGCCTACGTGTCAAGTTTTCTTAAGTGATGAACGACCTGAATGGAATTATTACTGCAGTTATGAGAACTAATAACAGTCACACTTCGGACTATAAAAGGAATTTCGGGAGAAGTTCCGTGAGGCAGAGCTTTAAGCGGAGATTATAAACTACCTCACGGCCGTGGCTTAACTAATTGAAAGGTACTGTGTCGTCGCCAGATGGCGGTAACTGGCCCGTTTGATCAAGATAAAAACCAGTTGGCAAAATAGGAACTTATGGCTTGCTCGAAATAATCCTTGTTAATGTGCAAACACTTTGCGATTATATTGTCAAAAATTTAGGGTGCGGTAGAAGCGAAGAAAACTTCAATGAAAAATACTACGCAGTTCTTCTAATGCAAATGAGCCGTCTTCAAGACATTTTATCTCCAAAATGTTTTGAAGAGAATTATTACCCTACTTACAAAAATAGATTCAACGGAATGGAAATATTTTTATAGTGCAGAGGAAATGGTCGCTTTCTCTGTTGTTGCAGCTCGTTTACGTAGGTGAAACGAAGGTGGAACTTAAACGACGGCGAAAGGGAAAGGGTTATAGAATAAAAATGCAGAAACTACTCCCTAGATGGCCATAGAGTATGGTTCTAAAAGACTCTCTTGGGACTTATTTAGTGGAAGAGGAACTTGCTACAAGGAACTATAGAACCCAATGGGGTTTCTTTCACTTTGAATCCTCGACAACAGTAAAACATGCAACCAAGAACGGACATTTAAACCCCCGTTTCCCTCCTAACCTTCGAAAACTCGAATATTAAATTTTAACATATCCTTTAAGAGACACAATATTCTATTTGCTCTCGTAGTTGTGTCAGAATTTGTAAGAAAAAATGTGACCATATCGAATATCACAAAAGAAGAAGCAACAAGCATTTCTAACTTTACTTTATGTTTATAACGTCTTTCAGTACATTCAATTTCCGCAGTAATACTTCTGGCTTGTTCGTTAGCACGTACGTCGAAAAAACTCCACGTTATTTACAGTGTTTCCCATGTGCCAATCCGGCACTTTCGCCAATGTATCTCGCAATATTAAACTATTCGTAAATTCCTTGCCTGCGTCCCAGAAAGCTATCGAAAGTACTACTACTTCTAAGTTGCATTTCATCTTGTCACATTGTCGCTCACATTTCTTTGAAATTCCCCGGAGAGAAATGCTTGAGAGCAAAAAACAGCTAACATTCTTGAAATGTCGAAAGAAATAATTTGAGAATAAAATCATTTAAGGTGTCAACACGCTTCAAGATTTCTGGCGCTATCAAAGTCAAAGGAAAGCTTTCAGCAGTACTCAACCCCTCGTGTGGGTGACGTCGGGGGGTTGAATAGGGGTGAGTTAAAGTGGAAGTTGAACCATTTTTTTCCCTTCAAAGCCATGCATACCAAACGGTGTGACTCGGAAATGGGTCCGAAAAAGCCTTACAAGACCTCAGGAGGATTGCCTTTTGCTCTCCATGTTTTATGACCAGAGGGTGGAAGACGTGTGCCAGGGGTTAAAAAAGGCCCCCCCGAAAAGATTTTTCTTTATTTTTCGTCAAAGGAAGTTGAAGAAGAGAAGAAAGACGACTGATGAAGAAGGAAACGACCGATGTTTATAGTCGTGAGATCCTAAAGGAACACTAAAAAAGGAAAAGGACGCCTGCCACTTCTGCACCCCCCCCCCCCCTTCCCCCACCTCTCTCTACCGCCCCGCCCCCCTCGAACGTACAGCAGATGCATACGTAATTAGGACCTTAGTTCGCTCCTGGAATTCTCCCTTTTCTTTTGGTTACGTCTTAAGATGCTTGGGGTGATGTTAATAGAGCAGGAACAAAAGCGAAGTTTTTTTTCTTCAGGTTTTCGCTGTTATTGAAAGCCTTTTTTGGATGCGGCAAGGACAGATAAAGAGTAAAAGGAGCGCGAGGGAATGAGCATTTGATGAGCTCGAAGAAATAACTCAATCTCCTTTAAGCATTTCCTTTTGTTATGGGGTTTGGTTCTGAGGTAAAGATTTTATCAATAAATAAGCAAACAAATGGGAAATTAAGGCGTGAAGACCATGAGCCAATGTAATCTGAATTAGGCAGCTACTGGGACGATTGTTCCCATTGAGGAAAACAGGAGCATGGGACGAAGAAAAAAAAGATACACTTAAGAGCATGGGACGACAAAAAAAGATACACTTAAGCCAGTTGACGCTAATTGACGCTCATTAATCTATGAAAGAACTTACCGAACGAAATTAAAGTGCGCTTACTTTACACAAGGAAGGTAGCGAAATTCGCCAGAGCACCCCAAAAGTTCCTCGTCATTGGACTCCTTTGACAGAAGCTAAGATCGCTGCAGGAGGCTTTGTTTTGACCTTAATGTATACCGCAATACAGTTTTCCCGTTGTAATAAGAACAACGTAAACATGTTCTGCGGAGTACACCTCATACCATAGTTGAAACCCAAACGTTGGCTTTCCGAACTCTAGTTAAGTGAAAGGTAAAATCCCTCCTAGCAATATTTCCATGAGCAATTGTCAAAATAGCATAGATGGCGTTACGTTACGTCAGCGTGTAATCCCAGTATTCTAGCTATTTCAGGGATGTGATCAAGTCAGTAGGTCCGTACCGGCCTACGCGGACCAAATTCAATAAAAAAATTAAAAATAAATAAATCAAAATAAAAAATTAGTAAGTCCTGCTTGCACTGCAATAGAGATTTTGTTTTATGCAGCAGGACAATTTTTGAAGTTGGGATTAGGCTTTGGGATACATTTTTTCTCTCTGTTGGTTAGGACGTTATTTTTAACTTGACGTAAGTTATGAGTTTCGTGTGTGGTCCGCGACAGCTGCTTGGCAGCACCGTAAATCCGCGCGTGCATTCAGCAATTTCTGTCCCACGAACTTCGTGCAGCTTAGCCTGGGAGCCAATCATATCGCAATTTGGGTCTCAAGTAGTGATTGTAATGGGTCGTTCATTGCATAGGAGTGATTTGAACGCAAAGCTGCACGAATTCGTGCAATAAGATTGTTAAACGTATGTGAGAGTTCAGTGATTTATGACCGTGGCGAAAAGCTTGTCAAGCCTCATGCTAATTTATGCTCCCGTTACCAAGTTTTACTCTCAAGTAGATTTTGCGCTCTTGTTTTGTTACCTCATAAAAGGGCGCGACAAGTCGATGGCTGACAGCGTGAACATTTCTATTTAAGCTACTGCTTTGGGGGTGAAGGCTCGTAGAGCTTCACTGCCTAGCTTCTGAGCAAAACATTTAACCGATTATGTCACTTTTATATTTATCCAAGAACTCGACGAAATGAATCCGAGTCGCGTAGATTGAACGATTGTGCAATACATGGGAATTTTAAAAATGTAAAAAGGCCTTCGAGAACAGTCTGCTGCAAATTCTTTGAAGACGAAATGCTGTTTACAAGGTGGGCTGGCCATGGAGCGTCAAAGGAGCTGCAAGTTTTGGATGTTGTAAAGCACAAAAATGAATAAAAAGTAAGCAGAGTTTACTTCTCAAAGATTCTGGATATATTAGAATACCAATGATATTAAAAACTTTCAAAAAGAATTTGTAATAGAAAAGGAAATACACTACGGAAATACGTATGATAAACACGCATGAAAAAAAACAATAATAAAATCAGCGTGAAGTGACATCAAATATGTAATTTCAGAATGAAATTAGGAGTCCAAATTTCATGCAGAATTTTGAATGCAAGCTGTGACGCTTTAAGAATAATTTAGCTTACGAAAGTAGTTCGCGTGATTCACGCGGAGAGAAAAGTAGGAGGGCAAAAGCTTAACATGGAAAGACTAATGAACTTTTTCACCTTAGACCACACGAGATTTCGTAGCCCGCCTTGCTAACCTCCTGTCTCGTCAAAAACTGCAGTCATTAAGGTCAAAAGTTTGAATGAGAGCTACAGACGCATTTTTTTTTCTTCTCGTTTCCTTGTCTTTCTGTCTGTCTTCACCGTGTGTGGCTTTTGCGGGAAACTTCTTAAAAACTTTTAAATGGGCTGGTTATGCTTTTTATAGCTGTCGTAAACCTCGTCGGGAATGAAACAACCCCAAATTTTTTTAACCGAATCCTGTTGCATTCCCATTTCGATTTCTATTCCAAAAGTGTAGCGAAATTATTATGCAGATGGCTTTTCAAGGAGTGTGATTTAGAAATTACGTCGTGTCACTGCCCATTACGTCTTTGAAAATTATATAGATTTTTTCCTAGAAAAGCTTAAAAACCACTCAACAGTCCAATATGTAACGGTTCTTAAAACTGAATAATTTGGCTTCATCCAAAAATTCCACTTCGTCTAAAACGTTTTCATGAAAGATTATTTCCTTGTGAATTCTTTGGGATCCCTCGCTAGAAGAATAATTTGCTTTTATTATGTAAATATTAAATCTTCGAGTAGTTTTATGAAAAAATGTCAAAGTCATACATAGTAGCGTAAAAATTGGACAGTTTTGTAATTTCTTAACTTATTCCTTTTCTAATTTTTAATAATTTATGCAAGAACTACCATAAATCGAAGAAATTTTACCCTCATTTCCAATATTTTGCTTCGTATATCTATTCCTTTTTCATCTAATTTCAATGTTTGAAGACTTCCAGTATTTATCTTCCACAATTTGTGAAAGCACCTTTCAAGTGTACGTAGTGTTCGACGAAGATTGAAAACATTTCAGTTCCTACCAAAAATTCCAGTGGTTTAAACCCCTCCGATATGCAAATTTGCCGTTCGGTACCTCTGGAACAGTTGTGCTAATGCACGGAACTCCCGTTCCATGAATTGGGGGGATGAGGGGTGTTGGGAGTAAAGTTGAAGAGGTTAACGCTCTTTATGATTTCTCATATCACACGTCTTCGACCTTTGGAACTTTTGACCTTCACTGTCAATGCTACTTGTGACCTCGCTAATTACATATTCACATACATTTATGCGTGGAGAAACCTTTCTTGAGAACGATTTTCCATTTTATGTGAATTTCCTTACTTCCTTTCTTTCCACTCTAATTTTTAAATCACTCATTTCCGTTCTTCATTTCATCTTCCTTGTTTCAAATGTTTGGGTTTATCACTTTATTCCCAACTTCAATAGTCCTGCCTTCACTATTTCCTTCAGTAGTAACCAGTAGTAGTTAATTTCAGTTTTCTAAGCTATATTTATCGTTACGTCCTGTTTTACATATTCTGCTCGTTTCATTTTTCTTTCTAAATAAAAAATGCGAAGCAAGGACATGTGCGCCAAACTTAACCACACATTATCATAAGTTTTGAAATGTGTTTCTCCTAAGAGGGTTGGTTACACCTGGCCAAGTGCAAAGTTTCAAGTTCTTTCTGTCCAACGTTACACAGTACATTTTCTTTCTCAACAACTTCTTTTCTTTATTATTATAATTTCCGAAACGTTTATCCCTTACGGCGCATGTGTACGAATGTGTCTGTGTGTACGTATGTGCAAACGAAACATTAGGGGGAGAAGATGGGGAAATCGCTTCGAGTCCAGAGGCGTTGGTTTGTTGTTGTTGTCGTTAGTTGTAGTTGGTTCCAACTTTAAAATGAAGTTTATTTGCATAACGCCAACCTGGTGCTGATGGAATGAAATAAAAGTTTCCAACTGTGAACACAAGCCCAAGCAAGTGGGCAAGAAAAATCTGGGAAGTTAGCTTTTAGTACCGCACTTCAATTAAATTTTATGGCAAATGCTATGTAGTAAAACTCCCGCCGATTTTTTACATTGTTATTACAGTTCTTCGCTTATTCTGACCTTCCACGAGAACGTCTGTGCGAGAGACAAACCTAACGATGCTGATAAAATGAAGTCAAACCTCAGGGAAACGTTTTACATGTTACAACACAAAGAAAACAACAGAAAACTGTAAAAAACATTTCCTTCGATTCTTTGGATAATTGTAGAGAAAGAAGAAAAAAATACGGCTTGATTTGTGCTGCTCGTTACTACAAAATCTCAAACGTAGAATGGAATGTGAGTTTTCGTTGCAACACAAAAATTCGTCCATGATTTCATCAAAAATATTTTCTTTTTGTCGATAAAAAATGTATGAATGAATATCCTTTACTTCAGTGTCTTCCTTGTTTACCTCCGAGTCTTAATCGAAATTTCAAAACATCACAGTGTTCTTTGCCGCGTAATTTGTTTTGCCACTAAATAGCTGAAAGAGTAATCTAGATTCGCCAAATGGTTTTCAAAGTTGCATTCGAACCTATTCGAGCTTGCATTTCGAAACTCACGACATCCATCAATCTTCCAATATATATTGTTAAATAGATTTGTTTCGTGTTCATTCTTCCCACATCCATCAAGCAATAACCTACCCTAATTCCGTGTAAAGTAATTTCTTGTAAACTCAATACAATATTATTACTATATAATGAATCATTTGAATAAGTATCTCTTCAGAACTCCGCAATCCAACAATCTCATTTTAGAACTTTTCATCATCATAGTTCTGAACATTTCAATACTAGTATCCTTGTTACAATATGTAAATCATGTTTTCCTCTAACATGTTAGCATTGATCTCTTATTTAACTAAAGAAAACCAATAGCAAAGAAGACCCTAAATATGTTCTCAACTTACAAGTCGTGCCAGCTGAACAGCGATTAACATACAACGATGAATTCTAGCCCATTAAGTTTCGTGATACTGATAACGCATTCCGAACATTTGTCGAAACAAACTTCACAAGGTAGATGGGTGGAGTTAGGACATGTTAAGGGCTGTGCTTCTACCTTATCTCTGGTGTCCGTTCAACTCTTGATATTTCAATTATTAATAAAAATTATTAAATTGTCAATAAATCTATAAATTAAGGAAATTTGTCTAGAACGTTTTATGATCCGAAACAATGCGTTTCCCAACTTTTTGGCACATTTTGCAACAAAAGCCCATCCACAGCCTTTCTTTCAAGGGCAGGATTGGCTTGGGCGGGTTCAAAGAATTTTTGGAACTTGTTTTTAACTGTTAATGTTTAGCCAAGAAAACTCATCAATGGTTTTATGGGGGTCGTAGATATAACCATGTAAATAAAGGTGTCTCTCTACAAGTTGATCCTTCAAGAGAACGACGCTTTTAAAGCCCCCTGTCCGACAATTTCTTGTCACTGGACTGCATTGGCAATCGGCCCATACCTGTAAGTGTAGAAAACGAAGGGAGAGGGGTATAGATCTCGGAAAACAGAGGGAGGAAAAAAGGTATGCCGTGTCTCTGTTCTTCACGAGAAGCTGATCTTCACAGGACCCACTTCCTCTTCTTCCTCCTGCTCATCCCCATCCTCCTCCTCCGGAGTTTCTCAGTCCCAAGACGGAGCTGTCGTCATAAATCCTAGCCAAATTGTAGGTATGCGAAGTGGAGCGTAGAGTGGAGAAGAAAAAGCCTTCTTCCAGAAGAAAGATTAAGTGTATGCAAAGTTAAAATGAGAATGCAAGCAACAGACGAAAGCTGAAAGACGTCAGAGCAAGACAATACCAAAGGGCTCATTTTTTTGGCGTCAATGGTCAAGATAAGCTCATTAAGAGAGAAAGCTTGGGCTCCTTGCTTTTTTGGATTGCTATTTGTTTCAATGTTACGTTTCTTATGCTTAGCACGTCAATTCTTGCACTCGCTACGCAGTTTTTGTAATAATTCTCTCGAAAGGGAATAACATACGGTTTGTGTGACGCTTTCGGATGGATTAGAGGGATCTTTTTCTCCCAGTTTGTAAAGAAACCAGCAGAGCTGTGGCTGAACAGGTGTTTTAATGTCTTTTATTGCTTTTCCTCTTCTTTATTTTACTTTGTAATTTTCTTACCGTGTACGTATCTTAAAAGTGCCGCCAGAAAAAGTGTTCGAGTAAGGAAAGTGGAGTGAAAGAAGAGAAAAAGGTTTTAGAGAATTATGGTCACGGAAACCTTGAAATTTCTAGTGATTTAAACAAGTATATTTCTTGAGAAAGAGAGAAAATTGCCCTAAAAAATAAGAAGGTAAGCTAGGGGCGTTTCAGAAGGGTTTTTTGAATGGGAAATGTTATTCGGGAATTATTAACGAGCTGAAGGGTCGTGTCGTGACAAATTGGGAGTCAAATTTTGAAAAAAGATGTACGAAAGAGGAACTGATTTTTCTATAAGTAAGCACGGATCAATTGAAAACTACAAATATTTCAAAGTTCTTTCTCACAATAAAAGCAGACTTTCAATTCATGATTGTTTGAGTTACTGTGGGATTTCTGGTTGGTATACGCTTCAGTTTACGATCGGAAACTCGAATGGCTGTATGCTTTAACATAAGGCGTAAATATTTTTATTGGTCATGAATATAAATCAGATCATTTGTATTACACGTCCTTGGGAGGCTTGCAGCGTACGGTACCTGCAACCAACACATAAATGTCCCACATCGAGATTTTCCTTTGTTTCTGCGTGAACCTACGTTAAAAACTGGAAAGTGACACGTTAAGGAATCTGTCGTCTTCTAAAAAAAAATTCCGAGGTTCTAAAAGGGCTCCTAGCTTCACAGTTTTACAGCTTCCAGCGAGATTTTTATCTCCTTTCCAAGGGTGAGGATATTACTGTCCCTTTCTTGTCACTCCTTATAATGTATCTCTCCTTCAATCTTTCTCCCATTCCCTCTTCCTTTCTCTTTGTTTATCAGAATGGAGCATTCTATCTTGTTCGCACCTTTTTCTAATTTAAAGTCAAAATCGGAACGGTTCCAATGCATTATAAGTTTGACCAGGCAAAAAAGAATTTCTTCCGTGTTAAAAGGGACAACAAGGGTTATGCATACATAAAGAAGACGCTCAAGGGTTCAAACAGCCTCCTGAAAATCTTGAAACTTAGCCTCCTGTTGTAAACTCTTCCATTTTTCATCCCCGTGAGCCAAATATCCTCTCTCTTCCCCCCAAACTCGTCATCCATCATCGCATGTAACGTTACATACTCCCTTGAACCCACTACTGTCTTCAGTTCACTTTGTGCAGATCTTTTATAAGGCGAAGACGGGGCGCAGTCATCAAAAATGGTCTTTAAACGATCTTCAACCCCCCGTTAGCGAAAAACCTTCTCCTATGAAAGGTTTCGACTTACTATGCATATATTTTATAACCATCTCAGCGTGAGATGAACGATCGACCTCCTACTATGCACCCCCATTGCTACCCTCCACCCTCATACTCCACCTCCATCCCTTGCAGAAATTATTCTGCTTACTTTGGAACTAATAGAAAAAAATATGGTGAAATATACTGAGAATTAAAAAATTACAGCTTCTCGAGAGACGTTCAAAATTTGGATGAAATATTAGTCAAATACTCTTTAATTTTCCTATTTATGACAATGGTGCATAATTGTTCAACCAAATAAATCAATATATTAGGAAAAATTCTATAAACTTCTAAAGGTTTTAAGTTTACCATGATTATAGCCCTGAACTATTTTATTATGCTATTTTTCATTGAATATCTTACATTTTCTGGATTTTATTGCTGGGGTAGAAAGGCAACCCTTATTAGATGTTTAACCCTTGTTCTGCTTGATGAACAGTAAATCGCTTTTCGGGAAAAGATTCGCGGAAATTGCTCTCTGCTGGAGCTGTTCATTTGGTGCAGGTCGCTGAAAACTTTCGGAGCCCAAGGGGAGGTTGAGAAGGAGGAAGAGTGAACGCGAGATAAATTACCTAAGAAGCAGTCATTAACGTGAAGACGGTGATGGGTTTTCGTAGATGAACGCAAAAAGAAAAGGGAAGGAAGTAATCTAGTAACCTTTGGGAGCGCGCCTTCTTCAGGTTCTTGGGCTTTCGTGTTAACAGTGAATCCTTGGTTTATACCAATGGGCTGTAGCATGACCAAGACTGAGGAGTTCTCATTGTTGTCGTGGTAGACGCAAGAATCTCGACACAATGCGAGTCTGGGAAGGAAAAAAAATCATGCGAGACATGTATTGTCTCAAAACTGTCCGATCCTTCATGTGTGCACCGTTCTCACCGCATTGCAGGGACACGTTGGCGTGTGAATGATACTACTATGCAAATTTCTTACTCGCTTCTGTCGCGCGGAGCGAAAGTTTGTTACGTAGAGGAAGCTGACAATCAATTTTCTCGCTTAATATCCTGACCGTATTTCTGTAGAAACACAACAAAATGAACAAGGACTGATTCAGGGATTTCAGCAAACTTCAATGCATTTTCTTCTTAACGCATTGTCAGTTCCACACCAATTAAATAAGTTTTTGTTACGTAACCGAAATGGAACGCAAGTGTTCGTCACTAACGTACGTACCATACATTTAAAATCCCTTCAAACCGATGCACAAGTGAATAGTGGGGAATTCCGGTCGAGATTTTGGGAAGACAAGCTTTTGCAAGCATCCTTATGGGAAACTAAGCCGATTTGCTTTAAATCTTTTGAAGAGCGCATCCCTGGAACGCGTAAACTGTGATTCCTTTTGTAACCGTATTCGTATTGCGAGGGCTAGAAGTTGAAAAGGGGAAGGTGTAGGGGTAAACGAGAGGAGGGTTTATAACGCTTTGTGAAGAGATACCCTAAAGAATCACACATGAAATAGGTCCACTCAACTTTTGATTGAAGCTAGTTTGAAGTTTTCTTCACTTGTATTCTTGTTCCTTTTCAACTTGTTCGTTGTTCTGCTTCTACCTGACGCACTACTTTTCCGTTTGGGTGTTAAAAAGGCCCCGTGGCAATTTTTAGCTCACTTTAAACATCCCTTACAGGTAAAAACCTTAGTAGTAAAAGAGTACGGGCAAGTTTACGTGAAGTTTCTTCTTCTTTCCCTTTTCATTCGCTTGGGCTTTGCTCTTCGCACTCCTTCTCTTCCTTCTTCGCTCTTCGTCCTATGATGAAAACTCGACTTACAACCAACAGGGAAAAACGGTACCTGAAATTGAAGGGACTAGACCGAAAAGTTGGCATTCGTGTTTTGGTGAACGGGGAAGATTCATTATTGTCGAACCGATTCCGATAGTTTTCCAAGTGGCGGGATTTACTGGGGAACTGTTTCGAAATTTGAGAGGGGTTTTCTTCAGTAGCAAAAAACAGTGAACGATTCCGGAGTCAGAGTCGAATATACGTCAAATTCCACTAAAGAAAACCGGATATACATTGGATTATTGTGGATTTTGTTAAGTGAATATAGTTTGCTGCAAAACATACATTTTTGGTGATTTTGGAAGCGGAGCTAAGCTTGTGATAATGGGTTTGACGTAGCGGGAAAAAAAAATATAGAAATTTTCCAAAGGAAGTACAAAAATGTTGGCCAATTGAGGGTGAAGTCGTAAAAACGACGAAATTCCCCTGGAAAATTCGGAATAAGCGGGCGCGAGTACAAGGTTTCGTGACGCAATCCTTTGGAAAGGAAGTTTCGTGAAAATCTACCCAAATTCTAGCAAGGAAATATAGAAAAAAGATGGATAAAATTTGGTGATTCTTCCTAGTTTCTCAAAAAGCACTCCCACTGGATTTGGAACATTAGAAAAGTAACTGGGAAATCTCGAAATGTTCAGTAAATAGACCTGCGAAGCTACTCTGTGAAACTCCAAAATAATTTATTGAAAATTTGCTCAAAATTCGGTTTTTGACCTGGAATTTCCTGTGATACCTCCTTGAGTGAGGTCACACGTTCTAAAACGTGCCCAAAAGACTTTCTGATCAATTCTAGATAACCCCAAAGTTCTGCACTATGAAGCGGAAAGTACAGTGCAGGATTTGGAGCTCAACTTGTCAAACACGAGCGTACTGCGACCATTTGTGAAGGTTTTCGAGAGCGGAAACGGAAATTTTGAAAAAAAGGGAATAAGATTGGCAGCAATGGAGGCCGGGCCTGCAACTATGAATACTCTTAGTAGCAATCTTACCTTTCCGGTTTGTCGCCCGCAATGGTGGAAAGTGTGTTGGGTGTACGGGGACCAGGAAAAGTACTATCGGCAATTATACGGCCGTCGTAAAACTCTCCAAACTTTACGAACGACTGTTACGAAAGTTACTGCTCAACAAAATGAAGACCAAGAAGAAGAACATGACAAAGAAAAACATTCGATTCCGTGCTTACGTTATTCTAGTGACTCTGAAGGGTGAGTCTCGTGTTAAACCAAATAAAACGCTATTAAGTTCACTCACATGTTAACTTACCAAACCAATAAAGTACATGAAAGGCGCTTGTATAATTAATTACCTGCCAAACGACTATGGCTGTCTAAAGCGAAGGCAGTAGTTTTTAAATCGATTGTATGAAAGGTTTATGAGCTTTCTGAATTAAACGCACAAACAGGATGACTGGTTCATTCGTCTGTTATTTCAAACGTTTCTCACAAACAGATCAATGGGACGGAAACGGGTTGCTAAATCAATCATGCCTTGCCATTAAACCAATACTACAAAATAGTCTAAACATCCAACGCATACTTCTTATTCTCTGACCCTCGATGGCAATGTATTCAATTGAGCTAGAAATTAGAGTTTATTGTTTAAAGATTTTTTTATGGTATAAGACGGAGGCAGAGAACTATAGGAAGAAAAGCATAATAAACGTACACAAAACTCCTCCACAAAGGAAACCGTTTGAAGCAAAAAGCTCTTAACAGTGACGAATGGAGAAGCATTATAGGTGACAACGGAAGAACTGGAGTAATTAATGAAAACAGTCGTGAGAAAACGATGAAACCCTAAACAACCAATTACACACTAAGAAGAAAGCCAACATTGTAATATCAGTAACAGTTGTACTGGTTTTTATTCTTAACAACTTGTAACACGAAGAAAATTGAAAGGAAAAGAAGTTTTTTTTCTCTTTTTCGGACAGGACAAGTTTCTAGTACGGTAGTTATTCCCAAAGAAAGAGGCTTCGTCTTTGAAATCTTTTTTCAAGCTCGTCTGCGGTGGTCCCAGGTGCAAGAGTGACAACAGTCCTAAAGGCGTGTCTTTCTTAAACTTTTCAGATACGTTATAAAACGCACCTCTTGACAGGCCGCTATTTGTCTTGATCCCTCCAGACCTTTTAACAAAGGTTGTGTGCACGGCTGGACGCTGATCGTGAGCTTGCAACTTTTCTTAATACTTGAAAACGAGTCTTTCAAGTACTTTACAAGAGTCACATTTTCCAAATTCTTTTTTTCCTTGCATTTCATTTGCTACGCGTAGTCCGTGCAAAAGGGATCTGTTATATTTAGAGGGTGATGGTACATTTTAGGAATTTTATCGACCTTCACCGTCTGGGTTTAACGCTACGCTAAATTAGGCTTGAAGATTAGGGTAGTAAAGTATACCTTAATTATATAAAATGAACACGCACAAAATTTCGGGCACTAAATTAGTTAAAGATAATTACGGTAATCATTCGTAGCTTTCTAAACTTTGTAAATCATTAAATATTTTTTAATGTAGAAATTTAAAACGAATGATTTATTATTTTATTATTTTCGGATTACTTATTTATATGTAGCTTAATTATGGGTTCTTATTGCTTTTCTAGTTACATTAGAGCTAACCTTGCTAGAAGGTAAGAAAGATTCGGTGAGAGATACGGTTTGGGGCTGTGAGTGGTTCATGTACACGATGATCATAAGTAAGACAAGCAAGATTTGTTTCGGCACTGGAACAGTCTGTCAACAGATCTTAGGGAAAGATTGGAAAGTTGAGTGAAAGGCTCCATGAAATATTGCACTTGGTTTGGGAGCTTTGCGAAGGAGGAAAGCGTTCAAGATTATTTGAAAGCGTTACGATTTGTTAAAAGACGTTATGGATATTGATTCTACAGGACTTGAAGCAGATTGTTGTACAAAAATGGGATTATGTTGCTAAATGAACGACAGTCACAAAGTAGCAAAGTGTTCGAACGGGAAATGGTGTTGGTTCCTATCACGTGCGCTGAAATCTCTAGCGCTTAGCCTGCATTCTGGTCTGTAATGTGCAAAGCCACGCATAACCTTTTTTGCTAATATATATCTATTCATGACAGACCGCTTAAAACCGTTCACACGACATTACCGTGTCAAGAATTATTTTTATAAAATCCACTAGGTGTCGTAAAACAATTTCTACGAAGTGTTCTTTTTAAAGAAGTAAAGTTGTGGTAAAACATTTTTATTTTAATATCTTGTTGCAGCGGTTAGAAACATTCTACTAGCTTTTGCAGATAATATTATAGGTTGCATGCTTATAATAAAACGACTCTTAAATAGTACAGTAGACCTACTGTTGCTTGAACTTACGATTTAGTCATAAGACTGTTGTCTACCCAAATTTAATGTCTGTTTTCAGATGTCTCACTGACTAAAATGTCAAAGAACACTATCAACGGAAAAAAACGGAAGTGAAAGTCCCATCTTCTTTCTGAAATCTTTTTTCTCCAACAATGGCAATTACCCGTGCGTGTCATCACTTAAAACATCTATTTGAACACTCCAAGTGTTCTAATGGTCTCCAATTTAACAGTCACTCTCCCACTATGGATATCAACATAGGCATTCAGACAAACAATACAGCATGCAGTGTGACTCTTTCCTTCTATAAAACGGTTTTTCTTTCACGTCATCATGTCTTAAAGCTAACTAAATAGTTTTATTTACATTTGCGTATACCTTTTTTAGGACAAGTTTCTGCAAATTTTCTTCGTATCTACTGGACATTCTACTCCGTACTGTCAACAATGTTTGCCTTATCGTCTGAGTATTATTGGTAGTTGTCAAACATTTGACTGAAGGTCTTTTGTCTCTACTAGGGTGAGAAATGTCTGGAAATCATTCTCTGAAATCTCCCTTTCGGTCTGAGTCTTGTTTAACTTCCAGAACGTCAGTGACTAACAAGACTACAGACACTTCATCCTTGTGTTCGTCGAGTTTTTCCGGATGACAAGCCCTTTAAAACATAAAAACGTCCCCCAGAAGTAGTCTACCTTATTAGCATATACAACACGGTCTTTCTATGACAAATATACGCACCTGTGAAAATACATAACTCAAAAACTCGCTTTGTAATAGCTTCATATAAGCGACAATCTTTTCACCCCTCCTTAATTCTGCATTTTGTTCCGATCTTTCCAAATTTCAGGCTTTTGTTCGAGCATTACAGACACATTATTGCCATAGTTAACTGTACTGCGAGCATAAAAAATTCTAGATTTTCTTTCAACTTACCCGAATTTTTTGCAAAGTAGGGATAGGATAATAGGGATACATTAATTTCGACAATAGACAATAAAAGGCCGAATTTAAATTGTCACGTAAGTTTTATAGTAGAGTTTAATTAATATAAAAAAGTTCACTATGACCGAAAGCCCTCAAAAAAACGAGACGTAAAGAGACAGAAATCAAACATGTCATCTGATCCGCTTGTGGAACAAAATGAATTGAGCGCCAGTACTCGAAAACTTGTCGCGACATGCTCGACTTAATTGGTTACCAATGGATTTGCGCCAATAGACCTGCCAAGTAGTTGCCCAAAAAACTTGTACCCATTATTAAACAAAGGTGCTTTATAAAACCGGTGACAAGAGTGTGGCCAAGCTAGAACTCCTTTTGCTTCTTTTTGTTTTTTTATTTTCTCAATGTTAGGAATTGATTAAAAAAGTTCTATACGTTTTCTTTTTCTTCATTATTTACATGAAAACACATATAAACACAAAAAGGAAAAAATGGGTTCCGGGTTTCTACCAAGTTTGAAAGCGTGCTAATATCTACACTTTCTTGTGTCTAATTCTTTTTTGTATATACCAGTAGCGGGAATTATAGTAGTGGTCTTAGCTGGTAGGGCAGCAGGAGGTTAAACGTGTTTTTCTACATCCGGGCAGGAGTTTGTGACGGAAAAGTAACAGCATAGGCCAACGGCTCTTTTATTCTTTTCTTTCTCGTTCACATGATGAATTGGAAGATAGCTTTTCCCTGAAAGTTCAGCCAAGATACTTAAGTGCACTCGGCAGAGCAACATGTTGGGAAATAAAGCTATTAATTGCGTTTCCAAGAAAAAATAATGGTTAAAATAAATAAGCTATTAACTACAGCTTAAGTACTGGACAACAGGTACGAACGTTTTAAACACATGTACATTAGAATCTTGTCTTCCGGATTAGATAGCGTCTAGTTAAGGAACTTAAAAGTCGCTTGTAAGCTCATTGTGTCGTTAGTTTGCACATTACTTACACTATATATCCAAACCTGTTCCAAGTAGCCTTTCAAAGTTGTACGCCACTGTGCTGCTATGACTCCTTTGTTACTTTGATTATTTTCCAAAGATAAGCACAAGTGACGGGAAGATCAAAAGGCATTCCTCTAAGCTAACTGTTAGCACATTAGTGCATTAAAATTCCACTATAAATGAATCGTTTTTCTTTTTTTCGCCATGTCTTCTAGAAAAGTGTGCCGGAACTGTAAGTGCCCCCGTGAAGATCACTGCATTTCAACCTTCCGCAGTCATAATAGTCACCCCGAAGATGACGCCGCAGGTTTTCGCTCAGCTGCTCCAACAAACTCGCTCGGAACAGGGTCAGTCACCAAGACCTTGACTACCAAAAGCACTTCGAGTACGCTAGTGCAAGATGCTGTGGTCTATCCCGAGGCCCCACACCACCACCAATCCGTCATTCCGCGCGGAACTGCTCTTCATCCTACGCCTTCTGCAACGACTAATAACAATACTACCCAACTAGCTTCAGTACCTGGACCATCTGCCGTTGGTGCCAGTGGCTTCTTACAGGCGCCTCCAGGTACTAGCCACGCTGGTACCGACTTCGCACCTAACGCAGCTGCCGCGGCCTTATCGGAGAAACTGTTGAGGCGTGGAGTGTTTGGCGTGGTGGCTGGCGGCATTACCGACGTTTTGAGACACTCCCAATCCGACGATGATTCTGGCTGTGCCTTGGAAGAATACACTTGGGTCCCACCTGGTCTCAAACCGGAGCAGGTACTCATTAAAACTCATACATTATGCATTAGCTGGGATGAAAATCGAAGCCGGCGATAGCGTGGAGAAAATTGGTCTTGAACTCGAAAAAAAAAGTTGACTACAGCTTTTTGCAATTCTTTTAGAAAACCTGGAGGTTGTTTATTAATTTTTCTTTCGAGTTTGTTAATTTATGAGAGAATTTTAATTAACTTTTGAACACCAAATTATTTTTGTTGCATTCTATTTGTTTATTTAATTGTGCAGTCTCCAAACTAGCTAGGTCGTTCGGTATGTTCCTTAATAAGGTGTAGAAAACAAAGGACGAAGGTTGCCGTTGCGTCAGAACTTACTGAACGACCTAATTAGAGAGGAAGTACTTACTTATCCTTAGACTGGTTTGTGTATCATTTTTTTTCCTTCGTACCCGATATTGTAGGTTCATTTGTATTTCTCGACGTTACCCGAAGACAAAGTGCCTTACGTGAACTCAGTGGGAGAAAAATACCGTATACGCCAGTTATTGCACCAACTACCTCCGCATGACAATGAAGTCCGTTATTGCTCCAATCTGTCTGAAGATGAAAAGAAAGAATTACGGCTCTTTTCTGCCCAGCGAAAAAGGGAAGCTTTGGGACGTGCAACCGTTCGACAAATACCGGTCAATCCACCCGTCCCTATCGCATGTGATGACGTAAGATATCTTCCATCTTTGCTGAAAATCAATTTACAAAGGCATTAGTTCCTAGCATTAGTCTCCTCTGTCGTTGGGCGGAAGACAACAATTTCTAACACTAAAGCGCTATAACATTCTACTGTCAATCAAGAGATGGCAATATGTGCGTGTGTAACGTTCAAAGACGCCCTGCACAAATTTTCCTCTGGAGTTAAATACTTTTACTGCTGAATACACTTTTCAAAGGACTTCTAAGTGGCTTAAAATATACACGCAAACATAATAACGATCATTAGATTATTCTTATCTGAAAGCATTTCCTCACTGAATGGCGTTCATTGCCATTCAGAAAAGATGGCGTCGTTTTGGCGCCAAATTACAGAGAAAGATGGCTAGGGGACAAAAGCGCCAATTAAGGCTTTCTAATAGCGCGGAACAGGGGAGAATTTAGTTCCAGCAAGTTAATCTTTTAAATCCTTACGAACGTCTGAATAGAGCTTGACTTTAAAAAGCCATGAAAAAGCGTATTAGAAACATAAATAAATCGTCATTTTTTTCCCATGGCTTTGTTTGGACAGTGTTCCGAGCCATTAGGTCCAGCTGACATGGCGGTGTACGCTTCTCGGGCAGGTCCGAACACGTGCTGGCACCCAGCGTGCTTTGTGTGTTGCGTTTGCCGAGAACTTTTAGTGGATTTGATCTATTTTTACAAGGAAGGAAGAATTTATTGCGGTCGACACCATGCCGAGACTCTAAAACCGCGCTGCGCTGCCTGTGATGAAGTAAATAGATTTTTTTTTATTCGAATTGAAACTTCCAGAACTGTGTGTCCTTTCTCTCTAAAAGCATTCAATTAACGTTCTTTCTTTTCTTCTTTCTTTCTCAACCTACCCACAAAGATCATTCTCGCCGATGAATGCACTGAAGCTGAAGGCAGAGCTTGGCACATGAAACATTTTGCTTGCCTGGAATGCGACCGGGTTTTGGGCGGCCAGCGCTATATTATGCGCGATACCAAACCGTATTGCTTGTTGTGTTTCGATGCCATGTTCTCGGAATATTGCGACGCGTGTGGGGAGCCGATTGGCGTAGATCAAGGTATGTATCCGTACACGGAAAAAGGAGTAACCATTCTCGCTCGCCTTGGAGGAGTGACAAGAATTCAACGTTTTATGACTTGAGTGCCACATTTAAATATCTTTCCACTCCATTCGCAGGACAAATGACACATGAAGGCCAACACTGGCATGCCAACGAAACGTGTTTCTGCTGCCATACCTGTCGGACATCGCTCTTGGGGCGGCCTTTCTTACCCCGGCGCGGGCTCATCTTCTGCTCCATTGGCTGTTCCAAAGGCGAACCGCCCACGCCTACCGACAGTAACGCCAACACGCCCACCCAACATGTGTCCATCGTCGCCAAGCTTGGTTCGCCTAGCCCCCGCAAGAGTCGCTCTTCCGGCCATCCCAGAGGCCGCCACCGTATTCACGAGGACACGCCCTCTTCCCCTTCCACCGCCCCTATGGAAACGTCACCCACGTCTTCGCGCAGTAGCCACCAACGCTCCTTCAGGAACGAACGGTTCGACAGCTACTCCCCTCAAGGCAAATCACCCTCGCCGTCACCTTATGGCCGATCGCCTGCAGCGCCCGTAGCGGTGAAAGACAAAACTGTGCAAGAACTGCATTCAGCTACGCCCTTACGATCGCCCAAAATGGGCCGTCGAGCTCTGGAAACCCGAAACGTCCCTAAAGGTCTAGCCCCGCCTCCTGTTTCCTGTTCCTTGCCGGAGGATACGCATTACGGGGCTTTAAGCCCCGCCTCTCAGTCCTTTAGTCAAGTGTCAGGGGCTGAAATGGTACCGGAGAATCTGAAGGGGAGAAACGAAAGTCTGGACACCAGAGGGCATGGTGACGAGATGGCGCTACTTGGTGATCGATTCAAGAAAACAGATCTTGCCGCAATACCCGTGGAGAGGACAGAATTTCGGCCCGAAAATACCGGCCCTGAATCGTCGATACCGCGCGAAGTTGCTTTACATCATGTTTACTCGGGTCATTCTTCTTCCTCGCTACCGGATTTGACTCGTCCGGAGGCCAGTACTGGTCAGGTACACGCCAGTGGTTACTACGAGCCGGGCAACCAGGATTTGGGCTCAGCGTCGACTCCCCGGAAGTCCAATCTTACGAGCGCAATGCGTGGAACGGATAAAAGTCAGTTGTCGGTACGTTTCGATCCGCGGCAAGTACCGGGAAAAAGCGGTCACCGCCGGCGAAGGGCTAAACACCGTCCGGCTGCTACTTCGGATTCGAGTAGCGAGAGTTCGAGCCCTCCAGTACTGGATCCTCTTCAGAAACTGTACGCGCCAGGTACTCAAGTGACCAGATCGCAGTCCTACTCCGGCCAAGCCGGGCTTCAGGAATCGATGGTGTCCCCGAACCCGAATCGCGAATTAAAAGAGGACTGGCGGGCTAAAAAACCGGCCCTGGAGGACGACGACCTGTCCAGTACTTGTTCGACGTGTTCGAGTTCTAGCTCGGATGAGGAATATTACTACAATTACGCAACTAGTCGTGGTGGCTTAGGAGGGCCAGCCAGTGGAGTGAGGATTTCGTATGTGCCCAAAGATGGCAACAACAGCTTAGGCGGACAGTACCAGCCCCCCGGGAGGGGTTGTGGCCGCCACGGGGCGGAAGGTAGTGGCACGTCACGTAGAGGTCATGCTCATCGCAAAAAAGTCGATAAGAATTGTCTCATTTCTTGATGGCTGATTGTGTGTTGCCTCGAAGTTGATGAGTTTATTTTTCTTGTAACGTATTCAGCTCAAAGAAAAGCCCAAAGATTACAGTTTGCTACAAAAAATAGCCTGTCATTACTGTTTCATTCCAAGTTTTGCCGTGCAGAATAAATATTTGATAAATAATATTAACCTAAATTTTACAGGAGTATACTGTAAAAGCGCCGTTTGCCTGCGTGAGCGTTTGCTGAAGTAATCAAGCTCAGCGACTAGGCTAAATTGCCTAATGACAGGCCGCCACCGCTTACTGTTAGCAATAGTAACAAGCCAGAACGAGATCACGTTAACCGATTGCAAGTCTAGATAAATCCACAGAAATAAAAAAGTTACCGTATAAGAAAGTTTACCATTTACGTAACAAGTATAGATTTTTTTCACTAAAAGCGTCATGTCGTTGTAATACGAATATTATTATTATTTTTTGCTTTCCAAGGTATATTGCCAACATCGAAGAAATGAAATTTTAAAGACTTCAATACCTTTCTTAACACTCAATAGAAAATGGAGTTATTTCGAACAGCCAAGCCTTCGCACTCAATTATAAAAGATTCTGGTGTAGTTTTCATGTCCGTTACTTTAAATTCCACCTACACGATGACAGAAAAAAATGAATATATAAATACCAGGATGCCAGTGATGAATTGTTCCTTATTTTCCAAATTACCCCAGTCATAAGCGTTGTTATGTGCATCGCGGTACGTGTATGAAGGGTCAAAGGTCCAGTTCGGATTCGGGATTTACCTTCAGCTAGTGCCATATAAATAATGAGCTGGAAAAAATAACATCTCTTAAAAATCCATTGAAAGTTTCAACACACATTGAAAGTCAATTAGTTCTCACGTTATTTTAATTATTTCAAGATACTGTTTCTTCTTGGCTTTCACTTTAAGCTTATTATACAGTGTTCTGTTTATGAGAACACAGAACGAAGGGAAAATTTGTTTTACTTAATGGTTTCTCTGCTGAAATTGTGTTCCACCGAAATACGTTTTCGTATGTATATAATCATGTTCATCATTTTATTATCAGTATTCTTTATTTTATCTCTTTTTTACTGACGCTTTAAGAAAGAAAGAAATGTATACTTGATCTTGGGCGTAGGTATCGACGCAAATGGGACGGGAAATGTTATCGAATAACTGTTTGGCAGCGCACTCTCCAGCGTCCTCGGCACGCTGGCCACGTTTGGCTACGCAGGAACCAGCCAATTTACAATCAGTACCTTCCGCTAGGCCGAACAGCCTTTTTGTCCACACGTAAAGGAACAGAGACGCCATTCATTTATCTTTCAGGGCAAATGGAAGGGGGAAACTAAGTATCCTTACCAGATCGTGACTGAGTTGGCGCCTTGATTCTCACTCGGCTCACGTGCGCGTTTGATATCAATAGGTAAGTTGACGTGGCGCTTCAAGTACTTTTCCGCTTTCTCAGCAGCTTCCGTTGACAACTAAAACAATCATTAGTGAAAAGAAGCTGAGAAAGAAGTTAATATTTTCATATTTAATTACGTATAATAGACGCGAAATAGTTTTGTTGCTTCATTTTTTCAAAGAGTTTCCGAAATACGCAAATAAAAAGCAACAAACTTGCAAGACTAAGTCAAAAGGTCAAGAGTAAATTAGAAATAATTACCCGGAGTTGAACAGTCCCAGAAACCATGGACGTTCCTGTTACCGATGTGATTTTCAACGGCTCAACTAAGTCTACGGCGTGCAACTGTTCCACGGGAGATGCTTGGAAGATGACTTCGCCTCCGCCAACCGGATAGAAACCTCTAAGGTAAAAGATCAAATTGAAAAATGGCCGCAAAAGGACGACAAAATTATTAGCTGCGAGTAATACAACCTTTTAACCAAACGACATTCTCCTACAGCTCCAAACCGCGTAGCTAAAGGCTGAAAAACTTCCATAAAATAGTCGATACTCGGAGAGAAATCGACATTAGTGCCGCCTTTGACGACTAATTTCGTTTCAAAAGAGGAAAACAGGATGCAAGGAAATGCAATCTGTAATATTAGCGTAATGCTGCCAGCCGTATAGGTATCCACAGTAAAATTCCCGCCCTCGAGTTTTCCTGGACGAAACACAATCTCAGGGGAACCGAATTCGTCGCCGATTAAGTCGCCCCCACATAAATTTCGGACAAAATCCAAACCTAATCATATCTAATAAAATTAATTGATATATGAAATTATTTATAAACGTACCATTCAAGTGCTGAGCTTTCAAACCAGGTTCTGAGCGTCTTTTGCGAATGTTGAACACGCGAATGGGTTTTTGCAAAATTGCACTTAACGCTGCCGAAATTCGAAGAATTTGGCCACCCTAATTATTGCCACGTGTCAAGGATCAAAAATCAAGTAAATCTAGTATTTACCCCTTCCAAAATGGAGCCGTCGATTTGAATTAGATCATCTGCTGCTTTATTCATGATTTAACGGAAATTTGGAGCGGTATAAAATCAAAACATTAATTTGTATACGGTATTACCGCGTGAACCCGCTTGGTGTCTCTTCTTTCTCAAATTAAATCTTTTCTGTCGATATAACAAATCATTTTATCGATTACAAAGGACTTCGATATTTTAAAAAACACTTGCAGAAGCAAAATGGCGTCATAACAGGCAGGCGGAGTATGGACTACTTTCACTATTCAGAAGTTTTTAGTGTGGCACCATCTTAGCTGTTCGGCTTCTGACTGTATTGGCTGGCTTTGCCGGAGCCACCATAGCAACGGTGGTCACCTCTTTTATTACAAATGGAAGTAAATAAAAAGAGTGAATAAAGACTAAAGAAAACGTGTGAATAAGAATAAACTGTTTTAACGGTCACAATTTTAAGTACATTAAGAAACTAAGCGTGGGTTGTGGTTGACGATAAATGGATAATTCAGATTCAGAAATAAGCGATAAAAATCCAAGCGAAGCAGCCAAACGCGCCAAGAAAAGTCGAAAAAGGTCGCGTTCTCCAAGTTTTGAATCGGCTCATAAATCTTCTAAGGCCAAAAAATCCAAATCCAAACATAAAAGTAGCAATAAATCTCATAAACGCAAGAAAGAGAAAAAGAAATCTCTCAAAGAAAGCAGACGAAGCTCAGATTCCGAACGATCTCGTTCAGAAGAAGATCCTTTGTGTATTTTAGGCTCCATTGTCGAAGGCCAAGAGCACGTGTCCCATGATCAAATTGTGAACATAGTCCAGGATACCATATCGTATATTGTTCAAGAAGATCCGTTATTGAAAGCTGTGTCGAAAAATGCATCGTTAGAAGAATTGGAGGCCCAAATTTCTTTAGAAGAAGGACGCGCGATGCAAATTAACGTTTGCCGAGCTGATGGTGAAGTTTTGCCCATCATTGTGGACCAGGCGGCCAAAGTTGTGGATTTGAAGAATGCAATTCGACGCTATATGACGCTGAAGTTTGAGCGTGAAGATGTCAGAGTGAATATTAATTGGACATATGTTTGGCGAACGTATTGGTTGTATTTCGAGCGACAAAAGCTAAAGGATGATCATGCGTCATTACATCATTATGGCCTATTTAATAATTGTCAAGTGACGTATGTAAAACGCCTGCGTGAAAAGCAAAGAGATTATAAAAGATATGTACAAAAATAGTATTTGAAAAATAAATATTTAATTCCTTAACAAATAAATCGTTTAATGACGTTATATTTTATAGTTGAAATTGATGTTACCTAGCTTAGTAAAAATATACTTTACTGTGAAAATAGCACAGCTAAAAAAAAGCATCTGTACTAAAGCAATTTTGTTTCGGTCGATTGTTTGCATCTAACGTGCACTAAGCGTTTGCGTCGTATCAGCGTATCTAAACTGCACCCGTTGCCGTTATTTGAGAAGGCGATTTCTACCGCGGAAGTATTAACTGTGTGTACAAGATTATAAACGCACGCTGTAATTGATTTTCCCCTCTGCTTAGGAAAAAATTCGCAGGAGCATTTTATTCATACCACGTTTTATAATTAATAAGAGAACTAAGGAAGCTACATTGGTTAGTTCCACTTTCATAACATTATTTTACGTTACTTCAGTTTCAGACCTATCCTTAGATTCGTCCTAATCCATCTTTTCGAGAGAATTTACGAAAGAATTGGGAAATTAATTTTTAAGTCTTCGCTCAACTTCGTTATAAAAACTGTTAACGTTTTTCGGTTGTTAAAACCAGCTGCAAGCTTAAGCATACTATGTAGCTCTATAGGTATACTTGCTGGACACCAAACAATAGGAAAGGAAAGAAGGGGTGGCGAAAAGCGAGAACACCGATTTCCATTCAAATCACTTGCCTACAGCAACATTCCCTTCTGTACCATTATCCGTTGGGTTAGCGCGGAGCATTATGCTCAAACCATGCTTCGCGCCAATCGTATCACGTGACTACGAAATGTAGCCAATAAGATTTTCAGCATCAGGCCACCTAGTAGGACGCGCGACCGTTTGGTTTCAACTGCCCGCCGGCTTGGCCCAATGCTCTTTGTGCGCTTGGGTAAGTATGTCGCGTCTTTTTAGCTTGTAAAATTTTCTATCGTGTAACGCGTCAAGGTGCAAGCTTGGCCATTTTTTGCAATATTAAGTGAAGGTGCGTGGATTTTTGTGCGAATTTTACCCTATTTTTGGTCCCAGGGAACGTGAATTATGGAATTTTTTTCAAGACCCGCTCGAAAAATATACACCAGCTCCGCTTAGCCGTGGACGACGCTCAATATACCGCGGCCATGACGGTCGCAGCTATCGACCCAAACGGCCCAAGCCACTATCCGACGCTCGAAAACCACCTTTGCTTTTGTAATTTTCTCTGCAAGAACCTAGTCCTCAACCATCTTGATTTGTTGCTTTTAATTTTCTTGGGACTGTGCTTTAAAATTTTTACTATTTTCGAGAATTTTCCTTCTTCGCGTCAATGCTCAAAACCGGTCGTAAATTCTCACAAAAAATGTTCTACACCGTCAAAAAGGAAAATGGCGCGCGGCTTGGCTTGGGTCTTAATATTATAAGAGCTGTATTGTATGTTCCTTGGGACCCACCCTTCCTTTTAATGTTGAAAAATCCGTTGGATTTCTTACGTTTTTAATAGCATTTAAATCTTTTTATTCATGTGATAGTTTCCGTTAAAAATAAAAGGGTAATTTCTAAGTAAAATTAAAATTGTTAAAATGTGCCGTTTTTATGTTATTTTAAGGTGTGCCACTTAGCGTGCTGGGATCTTCGTAAATAATTACGTTCGAATTTTATTTATAAAACAGCCTAATATTGAAATATATTTGTTGGAATTAAACATGATTAGCATATCCATTCGCTGTAAGTCCCAAACTAACTTATAAAGTAAACTAAATACATGTGAAGTACTTTCCGTATGGTTAAGTGATTCCGTTCTTTTCTGCGAGCAGTTTTAGATTATTTATAGTTTGTAGATTTACTTTATATTTTCATATTTTTATATATATTTTCAAAAAGTTTTTTTTTCTTCTTGTTCACCATCAAGTAAGACTAAAAATAATAATGGGTGTAATCCTCGTTTAAAATTGGGGTTGCAGAAAAGAGCAAATGAGGCAAATAAGCGCGGGAAAGTGTTAAGGCGGGAAAAGTGTGTAAAGAGAGTTTGACCTTGCCCCAAGCGTTTTACCAACTTCACCTTCACAAACACGACATAAAATTTCCTTTTCTGTTCATATGTTGCACTGTTTTATTCATCGCTTGTGTCCCTTTTGTTTTCCATAGGTTTGACTTGTTCGCTTTTAAACTCCGACCAAATTTTCCACCAAAATGGCCGATGCAGCAGGTCCCAAGAAGCGCGGACGTCCCCCGAAGAACACTGCAGCTGCTGCTGAAGCTAAAGAAGCGAAAGAAACCAAAGAAGATCAGCCAGTGGTAATACTTATTTGTAATATGATACTTAAAAATTATTATATCTAATAGACTCAAAGATAGCTAATATTAGCTAGGAAGTATTGTAAGGTTTGTGTAAATTTTAAAGCCAAATAATTGTGTAGAAACAATAACCTCAATTTCAGTTTCTAATATATTATGTATTAATTTTTTATGCAGTCAATGTAGATTTGTTATATTTATCACTAATGTGTTGTTCGGTTAGTTTCGTCATAAGTTTGGTACTGTCCAGTAAGCTCTGACATGTCGCAAAATAAAATCTGTTGTGAAAACAACTTACTGGAAAAAAATTTGAGTATCAGCTCGTAACTTAAAATCCACTTTTCATCCTTTGTAGGAGACCAAGAAGGCTGAGAAGAGGTCAGCAGCTAAAGCCGCGACTGCTGCCAACGCTGCAGCAGATTTGGATTCCGGTGAAGACGCGCCAGTGAAGCGTGGCCGCGGCCGCCCCAAAGGGAGTGGCAAGAAAGCTAGCAGCGCTGCCGCTGCGAAAGCCAAATCACCCGGTACCGGACGAGGGCGTGGTCGTCCCAAGAAGGCCGAGGCTAAGAAAGAAGAATCTTCAGCCGAATCAGCTGGAGATGATGATGAAGAAGATGCAGAAGAATCCTCTTAAATATTTCCTCTATCAACCGTCTTCTCTTGGGGGGCGATTTTTTTTTCTGAAGAGAAACGAAGCAACAATACAAAATAACAACAAAACCAGGGAAACATTTTAGATTGTAACAAGAGAAGAAGAAAACACTGTACACCAAGATTTCCGTTCATTTTTATTTTTCTCCCAATTTTTATTTTTCCTGGCCTATGAAAAAAGTTTCTCAAATTACAGTTCAATAACTCTGTGTTCAGTGCCGTATAGACTTAGTTCTGGTGATGAATGCATGGACTTTTCGCGGAGTAATCCTCGATTTGTTTTCAAAGAATTTCCCATTTTAACAATTGATCTGGAAAATAAGGGAAACTTTTAAAAATTCAAGTGAAGGTGGATTAACTGGAATTGTATGATTGCGTTTTTTGTGTTAATTATCTTTCATCCGTGCCTCGTTTCAAGGAAGAAAATCCATGTCTTACAAGAAAAACAAACTTTTTTTAGTTTTCCCCCGATTTTCAGTTTCCTGTAGAGAAGGTCAATTCGTAGGTACGCTGCCATGTGTCTAGTTTTGTGCGAGAACAGTTTCTGATAACAGGGAGAATTTGGAAAAATATGGTTCCCTGAAAACCATCTATTACTACGCCAAAAAAAACTCCTGGGAGTAAAACTGCGCGCAAGTCTGGTGAAACAAAATACATCTCATTTTCAGAAAACCTAAATATTATTCATACTGACTTAAGACAAATTTTTCGAGTCAGAAAAGGGGCTAAAAAATACTAAAATATTACTAAACATGTGCAAATTCTTGTTCTTCCACTTCATTTTATTTATTATTTTTAAATACACGAACGTCCAAGAATGCATAATCTGAAAAGTGTGGAGGTCTCATAGTGTATGATTTGATATTCTCACTCTTCTGCCTAATTTAATTACTATCACTGAGTGCCATTATATCTAGCTGATTTCCAAAACCTGGCTTACTTTGTGTTCTGGGTTCCAGTAAATAGGATAGCACACTGAGTTTACGCAACTAGAAAGCAAGAGGTATAGGTTTCTGCATTTTAGCTTGCCATAAACCTATCAAGAACTCCTTTGTAAGAACCATCTCTTCCCGGATAACGTAAATTTCGTTTAATTTCCTTGCACGATGTGTGGATGACTAACTCCTTTTCTGTGAACAAAGAAAGTGTATGCTTCTTTAGTAGTTCAGAAAGAGCTAAGTAGCAATATCTTATCATGCCTTCCGGGGCATACTTAACAAGAAGTCATACGCACCTTTTCCCCTAGTGGCGTATCCAGGGGTCGGGGTCAGGGGTCTGGACCCCCCCCCCGAAATTTTTATTTTATAATGGGGAAGATAGGGAAATGACCAAGTGTCCAAAAAAAAATATCGAGTGCTTTATTTCGAGGTCTAAATATATATCTTCATATAACGCTCCTTCAGAGGATAGGTAAAACCGTTCGTTACATGCGAAGTTGGTATGGTTAGAACGAGCCTGCAGTGCTTGAAATCCATGTCTGTTCCCGAATACTAATGTCGCACATACCCCTTGTGATTTTTATTCTTTTTATTAGGCCCTTTATTGCATTCTGGCTTCTGAGTTTTCGAAAGCCCCTTCAAATAAATACCTTATCTGATTTTATGCTAAATGACGAAGCCTACACGTAGAATGTGTACAGTTTGCATTCCGTTCGTAGCAGAACTGACGTACGGCTCGACAGATCCCAAGAAAAGCTTATAGGGTTTGCATATCTGCCATTCTCAGAGTTTATTCTAAACCCTAATTCGGTTGAAGCTTCCACGAAGAAATTGGTGTGTGTACCCTGTGCTCCTTTTTGACGTTTACCACATGACACACCGCTAGTGTTCGCTGTAGCCGAACACTATAGCACGTGTAAATCACTGCAGGGGCATGAGTATTTGTTCACTATATTCATTATAGGCGGTTACCTTACATCCTACTCTTCCACTGTGAACCAGAGGTGTTTCCCAAGGAGCTTTGGACCTCGTTTACAATAATCGACAATTTATTTTAACTAGGCTTCGTTATCGCGATATTCTGTTGTAACTTTACGAAATAGTTAACTTTATAGGAAGGTGAACTTTACAAGGTCCCTATATTTTTTTCTTTTTATAATCCGTATAGCTATTCTACAATGCAGTATAATGTAATATGTAGTGAATTGTCGGATGGTGGGAATAACTGTTACGACCAAGTTCACCTCCGTAAATTATCGTCAGTGTTGATTTTTTTAATAGTCAACGTATTTCTTATCAAGAAAGGGTAATAACCTTCAGTGATAAGCTTAGTTTCTTCTGATATCTACACTACGTGTGAAAATCTTCAATAAGATTAATTGGTTTATTGATATATATGAGTCATCGGTCAACATACATGACTTACTAGGTGATTTTCGGTAACACATGAAGATGTTTTAGTCTTGCTTATGTGTAAAAGCCAAACTTCCAACGATTTAATGTGAGCCCAAGAGTTTCATACCATTCCACATAGATTTTCTTATTTATTATAGCCGTTCTCATGTATGACAGACATGTATCCAAAAGAGCCAATTCTACCCCTTGTAGATATTGTAAATCATAATACATAGTTCTTTTACTCGATTAACAATTTACAGTCATTAGTGAGTTTATGGACACGTGCAAAGCACATATAAGTATTTGTTTGTATTTTAATGCATGAAAACAATGCATTCAAACAATACTAGAATTCAAACTACTACAACGTAACCGTTGAGCTATTGAAAAACGAGGCTCTGCTGTTTAACAAAATCTTCGCCTACAATGCGGCTTTATTCACAGTTTTTCAATGCATTTTGTTACATCTCCTCCCCTCATTATGGCTGAGCTAGCAGAAGCAAATTCAGAACGTAACGCTTGTTTATCTGTTTTTCGCCGTAAAAACGAACTTCAGGACTTCGGCACTACACACTTCACAAATTTCCCGTTTCCTTAGAAAACAGCCAAAGGCTCGAGCACCCTTTTCAAGTAAACAAAGGGCTTAACTTTAATGATCCAATAACAAATCTTTCGCCTTAAAAAAAGATAAACAAACAAAGTAAAACTAAAGACATTTTCGCAACAAGATACTTACTTTCCCACGCATTTTGAGGTGCAGTAACAGACAAAAAGGAACAAAAATACGACACGTTTAAAAAAACAAAAACAAAAACACTGACTAGCAAGAACGCATTGAAACAAACAATCTATTCCATTCCCATTTAATCTTTTAATTCACTTCAATGCAATACTAAAACTTGTTTCAGCTTTGTTCCACAATTGGCTGCGTGTATATCGCTCCTAACCTCTGCTGCGCTTCTTCGCAAACCTATAGAAGAAAGAAAACACATCACTAATCAAACCTAAATTCGGCAAAGACCAATTATAACTCCTTAGCCGCCGAAAACTAAACAGACATTGTCACCAGACACCTTCCCCCATCGCTGCAGTAATCAACTGTCCCCACTTTTTTACGACCTTTCGCTATTAAGGTCAACTCACACCCCTCATCTTGATCGAAACTTAACATTACATTTATACAATAACTACATTTCATCTATCTTTTTGTTCGAAATCCTTCCGTTGCTATATAAACATTCCCACAGCTGTGTGGCGTCTTCATTTCTAAAAAATATCAAACAGCTCTCTTGGTCTCTCGCAGTTTATAAATATCTAAAGAGACAACACTTCCCCTCCCTCATGTCCTCCTATCCCAACCCCTTACCAAGTACCATGCGGCACTTGCGCTTTCCGCAGCTTCCGAACCCATAAAAATCATCGTCCACTACTCTTCAGCTCACCAATACGTGGTGAGCCTTCAAGGAGGCCATTAACAGACTGGGAAACGTACTGAAAATAGGAAAACTCTTCCTCCTAACCATGAAGTCACTCGCGCTTCTATTCTGCGTCCTTTCTCAATGTCTCAGCCTGCCTAACGACAGTTACTCTTTCAACGAACCGGAGAATCAAATCGTGTTAACTTCTTGCGTGAAACACAGCGCTTTGCCCATACTGCAAGTGATTGTAAAAGCCTTTAACCTGACGAACTTGACATCCACTGGGCCGGTGACATGCGCTCGTTTTTGTGACACCGAAACGTTTCACTGGGATCGTTTCGTGCTCCATATACCAGCCCATGGATATTTCAAGGACAAATTAGTTTGTGGCTGCGCTAACAAAACACATTTTCGGTCCGCAAAGCCTCATCCCCCGTCGTTCTGTCCACAACCCTGCCCTCAGGACTGGGACAAAATGCAATTGCCAGCTAGTTCGAGTCCGCTTCGCCCAATGGATCAAAAACAGGGTATTCTGAGTTTGGACGGAACAGACACTCCGAACAACTGGACCTGTGGAGACGGGCAAGAAATGCTAAGTGTTTACAAAGTTACTGCCTTCAAAGAGTCCACCTCGCCCTCTTCTACTCTGACTACCCTTGAGGACATTCCCCAAGACCACGAAAAAGACTCATCTGCAATTACACATCCAACATTTACATCGGCCAACTTCTCGAATGTTAAAAAGCCTGCTTGGATTTTATGGGGATTAATCTTTCCCTTAAAATGGTTAATACACGATTAAATGGCTAAAGTTCATGAAATACAACTGGTAATAAATATAATAAAACCACAGATCAATGAAGTATAAATAAATGACGTACCCCTAAATACACGAGTACACGATATGCGTTAGTGAATTAAGTGAAGAAAATGTTTGGTATTACGTGAGGAAATGTTACATCTATGAATAACTCTTGCAAAAATCTGCGGGCGCGCAAGCGATAATGACTGGCAGCTAGTTGACCAAACACGTCTGAATAAAAACACGCGTCCTGGAACGCCCATGGCAGACGCTGTTTCAACCTTTAAAAAGAAATTAAGCAAATAAATACATTACACAGAAAAGCTAATTACTTATTTAGTTTTCGTTTCAGATTTTTTTTTCACCTGAGTAATCCTTGTTCATTGGCATTTAAACCTATAGAACTCGCTAAATTGATCACCAACCGCAACAATTCCTTGCGCACTAAGATTTTTTCCTCTCCCCATGGCTCTCCTAAAATGGCAAAGAATAAAATGTAACAGAAAATTTATCATTGCAAAACCATGATAGTTTTAAAAATGCAACTACAACATATTCCTACGAAGCAAGAAGATATGATAGTAAATTGTGCAAAATATTGTACTTGTTGTAGAATTGGCGCAAGCGATACATGTCAGCCGATCGTGATCTTCAATTATATCTTGAATCTCCTGGAATACTTCTTTACCCGATTCATTCTTCTCTACTACTTGAGCGCAGCCTTCTTTATACGGTACCAGCGCCGCTAAACTAACCGGTAAACATAGACCTACGTAACACGCTCCCTGGCTTTTAGAACACTTATGGGGCGGGGCTTTGTACGGAATCGACGCCAAATAATGCAAAGTAGACGTGACACGATTGTCCCTGACATCATGACGTTCATGGCAAACGTAACTGAAACGTCTCTGCTTCCGAATGCCGTTATCCACTGCTTCGTTTTCTTCCTCTTGTGTCGTTTCGTCCATTTCGTCTTTTCCATTTCTTTCTGCTTCTTCACTTTCGCTCCTCAAGGAACAGTTTTCACCATTGGTCTTTCCTAACATACTAGCGGACGGATCATCAACATCGAGTTGCGTTATGTTCAACAAGGGAGGCGTGGTCGACTTCCGGCTACCGCCTAAAGTCCATCTCCGCGTTTTTCGTAAACTAGAACGCAACTTGTTCCAAATTCCTTTGTCATTTAAGCTTGTGCGCCGACTAAATGAGTCCGGTTCGGTGACCTCGCTCAGTTCAGGGTACTGGGAATCACTGAAGCTGCGACTATGGACCGGAACCACACCCTCCGGGCGGGGTTTATAGGCCCCCGGTAAGGTAGCAGCGCGCTGGTCCTTCTGAGTGGACAAACTACTGCGATCTTTGCTATCTTCTTCGTCCGAGAAGTGGACTGAAGAGCCTTCCAACGAGAAAGAAGCCGACGATGAGCATTCCGTTAACGGTTCTTCCTGATCTTGGGCAGAGTGGGCGGAGTCACACATTTTGTCGCTACTTATGGGCTCTTGGAAGGTCACGCTGTGGGCAGAACTTTGGCTTGTCGTACGATTACGTTTAACGGAGGGGAAAATACTTGTCTTTTTAGTACGGGGAAGAGGAGAAAGACCTATAAAGGAGGGATTTTCTCTATCAAGCTCTCCTTGTGCATTTGCTGTCCACTCGGCTTCGCTAATTACGTTCCACGCTTCGTTATGGTTTCTTTTAACACCTTGCCAGCCTAAAAAACGAAAGAAAAGTGATAAAAGGGAAACAAAGATAATACGAAGAAAAAACACAAAATAATTAGTTCAAATACAAAAATATCGAAAAGAAACCTATAACATAAATCGAAATTAAATATTTTCTGTCTATTGTAATTCTTATTGAAATTGCATGCATGTATAACGACGAAAAGCGGAAATCAATTACCATGGTCAGCCAAGAGATTCACGCCTTGTCCAGTAGACGCAACTAAGTTCAGGCAATAGAAAGCTGTTCCTCTTACGGACATCACTGAACTCGTGGCAGCGATTTCCACAACGCTGCGAAGGACGTCTGCGGAATCCAAAAGGTTCAAACCCAAACGGGACGTCGCCAGATGTCCCACGGCCCATAAGGCAGCTTTTAGCTTGAGCGAATGGTCGTTCGTCGCTGACAGATTTTGAACCACTTCAAACAGGTCATTGATGTGTAAGTCCGTACGCAGGGCATCTAAGCCTTCTTTGTGTTGCACTAACTGACCATACAAATGGGGCGGAAGATAAACAGGTTTCACGGAATGTTTGGAGCCACTCATCCGACCGTAACGTCCATTCTCTGTCTTTTGGTGCTGACTCATGCTGTCGGCCAACAAACTCTCCACGAGTAAAACGTATCTGTCATTAAACTTTTCCTTCCAATGAGCTAGCTCTTGCTTGACAAAGCCCGTTTCGTTTAAGTAGCGAAAACCTTCGATGGAAGCCAGCATTTTTATCCGAATTAGCATGGAATGATCCCCGGGCGGCAAGACAGGCTTCAGATCTACCAAACATTCCAGTCCCGCCACGTCGTCCGTGGCTTCGTCCAAAATGTCGTACGCGTTTTGCACCACGTTAGCGCTCGTATCACTGAGTTGTTTAATTAACGACGGTAAGAGCCAATTATAAAATTCTTTTTTGCCTGGCTGGAGCCGAATTAGTGTTCGTAAGTATTGGGTGGCATACAGCCGTCCTGATTCGACCCCTCCCGTCAACACTCGCTTCAAAATGGCTCTACCACGTAAAGCCAAATCGAGACACACAGACCAAAAAAAAAGTAAAGAAAAAGAAATAAAGTTAAGTAGTTGCATTTCCTAATTCCTGTTTTTCAATAGTTCCATTAATCCTTAAAATTTTAACATTAAGGTATATTCTAGTCGAATTACCTGCCATAACCGTCAACACCGCAATCCATAAAACTCACAATGAGTTTTAGGTAACAGTCATGGTGCGTAGAGCTCACCAAATCTAGCAAACTAAAGAGCAGATGTTCAATAGTTTAATTGACGTAATTTTAAGAAAAAGAAGTAAATAATACTCTTGTAAGATTCCCGATTTTTCTAGTGCTGTGATTCCTTCCGGCGAAAAGCTCAACCGACCTAAAAGGAGGAAGTAGGAGTGGCATGCTGAAGAAGTGACTCGACTAGGACTCAGTAGGCAATCGTGCGCACTAGTAGCACAACAAAGCGCTTTTAGCGCTGATCCTAAATCTTCTAAGAGCTCCGACAAAAATCGTAAGCTCTCGACCTATGAAAGCAACAGATACGAACAGTAACTACATTTTCTATAAAACTTAAAAGCATTCTTGTTTTTACTTCTTCTGCACGGATCAAGAAATCCACCAAATATAACGCACAAATCGTACACGCTCTTGTTCGCTCGTTGTTCAATTCCATACGGCAGTACAAATTGCTACTGGGTTTGAAAAAATGCACTACTTTGCGGACGAAAACTTTGTGATTGGAGTCATCCAACTTGTTAAACGACTCTGATGGGAACTGAAGGCAAAAATTTGTTAATCCGGTGCCATCCCTTAAATACTAATAACAAAGGAAGTTTATTTAAAGTTTCCCTACCTGAAGAATGGACGTAATTAGATCCCAATCCCATGCCAAGGGATCTTTATGGCTCAATACATTGGAATCTTTAATAGCAGCTGCAATAGTTTCTTCTTCAATTTTCTTCGTTCCCTGGAATACAGAATAGAAACACTTTAACCTTACGGTGCAATTTTTTTTAAATACACAAAAACAGTAGCATTTACAGAAAAATTACTTTAGAGTGTGTTTCCGTGTTTTCTAGAGTAAAATGGATTAACTGTGCTAACCCTAATGATGCACAACGCTTGTTTTCCTTTTTCAAGGCGTGTAAACGCGCTAATGCCCCAACGGCCTGGGCAGCTTTCGGAGAAACGGGTGAACTGGGTTCGTTTTTGATACTCGTAGGACTTCTCGCTGATGTAGCTGCCGCAATCAACGCGGGTAAGCATCCCGTATTACCATGACATGATGGCGGTAACCACTGATAACTCAAATGAAGGAGTTCACCGAGCAGTATTGTGGCTCGAACGGCGATAAACATGTCGCTTGTAACGATTACGTGGACTAACGCATCCGGAAGACCGTTTTGGATCAGACAATAGACTACTAATGCACTATGGTTTAATACCAAATTTGTCCTATAAGAAAAAAGTAAAAAATAATTAGAATAAGGGTTTAAAATACATGAAAAACGTTGAAATAGTAAATAAAAACGAACAAATTAAATGATAAAAATCAAAGTGAAAAACAGAGAAAAGTAAATAACAATGAACAAATTGAATGCTAAAAATTAAAAACTAAAAAATCTACCTGTGAGTACCCAAAGACGGTAACAATGCTTTGCTTTCGGCTGCAATAAAGCCTTCAGCTAACCTCCACTGTTCCTGGTACCGACTCGGTTTCGCTGCCTCCAACGCCACGCTCCATTCATCAGTCCAATCAGGTAAGGGCAGTTGTAGAAGCTCATAAAGCAAGTCCAACACCGCTTTCTGTAATAGTCAATACATATGATGCAAAATACAAAAGTCGTAATTTTCTTACAGGGAGAAAATAAAATAAATAATTATCGAAACATCGGAAAATACGAAAACGTTTCCGCAATCCATAAAACGTGCAAAAGTCATAAGAAAATGAATCGCGAAAATAATAAATATGCGCGGAATATTGTTAATATAGCAAGAGATTCGGAACCAAAGCGTATGGAATTCAGGAGCTAACCCTGGTTTGGAGATGCGGCGGGTACAGAATGCGCACCAAAGCCGAAAGCGTGGAGCTTTCAGGGTCGTCCGCTCGTTTCTGGCTGCAAAACTGTAGCAAACCCGGCCAGGATCTTAAAATTGACAAAATGGCTTGTGAGGCGCAACTAATTCTGAATTCCTGGTCTTCCCCAACCACTTCTTTCTCTCCTAAATCCGCCACATGCCGATAATGGATGTCCGTAAAAGGCGCTACGAGCGTCGCAAGATCAACGTGTGCCGTGGGCCACTTTTCGGGCTGATTCAGTAAGTACAGCAAACTGCCCAGCATGGCTTCCATCATTCTTGCAGAAGAACAATCCAAAAGGGCTCTTAATAACACTCTCACTCCACCGCATTCATTTAAAACGCTCGTTTGCAGCAAAGTGAGCTCCGATAAGAGGGCTAAAGTAGCTCGAGTGACACGATCTTTATCCCGGACGCCTTCCATGGCCAAAGTCACTAAACTTCGCCCTAGAGAGGCAGGGAACAAAGAAGGGGCGTGTAGTAAGATGCAGCGTGTGAGCCGTAAAGCTTGCAAGCGTTCCGAAAGGTTATCGAAGTTGATGTCGATGCACCTGAAGCAAAAACTTTGATTAGTATTTCTGTGCCAAAGTTTCCTTGTAATAAAATATCGTTTTGAATTTTGGATTCTCAATTAATTATTACAAAAAAATCCTGAAATATCAATACTTAGTAAGAAATAGAGGAATATGTAAGTCAAGAAGAATCTGGACATCTTCGGGACCCTTGGTGAGACGACGGAACGCTCGAATACCAGCGGTTCGAATGACTTTCGCTTCATAGAGAATTGCGAGTCGTAAACTAAACAAAATAAATGTAACATTTAATTACAGACACTAGATAATTTATAATGTTAGTTTTTATGTTTCCTCCGTTTGATTTAATTTCTCTTTTACCACAGGAAAATGTCACGTTTCGAAATGCCAAAATTGGCTCCGGTTTGGATCCCTTCTTCAACAAGGCGAGTTAGCGTATTTAAGGCCGACAAACGCTGGCCTTTCGTTAACCCGTCCGGTTGGACTAACTGGAGCAAAATTTGCTTGATGGTCCCGGGGATATCTTTGATGGTATCAGTTTCCATTTCCCGATGACTTTCATAGCGAACTAAAACCCCAAGAGTTAATTAAAAGAAGATATAAGATTATCATGATCGCGTAATTTATTTAATTAACTGAAAGCTGAATGCAGCGTGTTGATCACGAAACGGGTTGACACCAATAAAACAGGAGGAAAGCAAATTAAATTTGTATTTCTTACCACGTATGGAACGCGCTTCGCGTATGACAGATTTTTTGGCTAGCATGATTAGGTAAGATATATTTGGTTCCACTACAATAAATTGGAATCCTAAAAAATCGAAAATTTATGATTCAGTCATGACGGTTTGCAGAAAACATCCAAAGAAAAACAATTTTTAGTGCCATCTAGCTGAAATGTGTTTCACTATGCTCGGTGAACCCCTTAGGGCAGATTTTTTAGAGTGTGTTTCCACTGCAAAGTTAACCCGTGTTAAGGACCAAAAGTAACACGGATCAGTTAACACGACTGTTTCCACTAGGCAAAGTCGTGTTACAAGTCGTGTTAGTCGTCGTGCCAGCTAACCCCATTTTGCTGCTGTGTTAGACACCTCAGTTTCGTGTTACGAAGCTACTACGCAACGCCTTGAGAGGGGGTTACGTGCATAGTAAATAAACGCTCTTTTTATGAAGCTGTACTTACCCTTTTACTTAAGTGTTTTCCAGAATATAGAACGTAAATATACTATTGTATTTATAAATATTGCTTACGAGGACTATTTCTAACTT
>JAHZNP010000631.1:0-44927 GCA_020615345.1 Triops cancriformis
GCAGTCCAATTTGTGCAGTCGACCCAGTGCAACCTGTATTAAGACCAAACCTTTTTGTGCCCTAGTGCCCTGTTTAATTAATGTGAATAGTAAATACAATATCTCCGACGCAATCCCGTGTAGTAGTTATGTCAAACTCTCCTATCCCAAACCTACCTTTTCCTCACCCTTTCCTTTACCCCTATCCCCAACTCTTTTAGACATTCATCCAAAAAAGCAGTTCTAGTGGGCCCATAGTATTTCTTCAAATTCTCTTCATGAGCAGTTTTGTAGTGTCTTTTCACGTTATATTCTTTTGGAACCGACAAAACGACCTGCAGTTTTCTGCTAAGCATTGTAGTTTTCCATTATTCATAGTTACGTAATATTCACTTTCCCATCGCGACTGAAATGCTCGATTCTCTGTGTCTACTTTTCGATTCTTAGCACCTTGTTTATTCATTTTAGCACAGATTGAACGAAAAAGTGAGAAAAGCTATGCGAACACTTTTGAACACTGACGGTTGCCAAATGGTTTGTCGGCACAGTTATCGTATCGTCAGGAGAAGTCGACGCATTTTCTGTCAACTCAAGTTCCCCAACCCGCCACAACTTACGATGGTGACTTGAAGCCTTAAAAAAGTTTATATTTTGAATTACTTTTCACATTTTCTGCAATGACGAAAAGCTGCCTTATCCATTGGCTACACTTTTCGCGAGACTATACACCGAAGTCTTGTGACAACGTTAATTTTGAAATACTTTTACGGAAGGGATCGGGGGCCGGATAGGAGCTTCCCGGGGGCCGGATGCGGCACTGGGGCCGTCAGTTGGACAGCCCTGCTCTACACTAACGAGTTATGGTAAAAAAACCTCAAAAATAAATTGCAAGCAATATAAAAAAGTGATAGTAGTTGAAGCGAAAGTAGCAAGTGAGGAGGGGCGTGACTGACAATTCGGACACTTTTCTGACTTGTATTTTCAATTTTACATGCTGTAAGAGCTTAAGAGTTAATCTCATTCAACGAATTGTATTACGTCCGAACTATCTCGTCCCTCTATTATATTTTAAGAAAGTGGTTTATTTACTTTCCTGGGCTGCTTTCCGCAGTTATGTGCATTGCATCAGCTTTAACGGAGGTACTGTATAGTAATGAGCAAAAATACCTGTACTGGCCAATTCACAGAGGTCTAAATTAAGCCTCTCGAGGGTGATTTACTTTCATTTGTAACAAGGCGAATTTGGACTAGATAACTAACGTATACTAATATATAACTAATTCTATTCTTAGCTTAAGGTGAGAAAGAGCGGAAGCATGATCGTGCCAGGAGTACCTTCCTGTCTGTGAAGCTCTCTCTCCAATATGATACCCGGTATGGCGCGTGCGGCGGCACCGAACCCGAGACACCTTCCGGACACTATTGTATTGAGACAGCACCGGAATTACATCCCAAACGGAACTGCTTGGCTCTACAATATTGAACATAACCGGAACATCAACAGCAAATGAAGAAGGCCAAATCAGCAATAATTATGTACAAAAGCGGCCGACCCGAGCAGACCAAGGGGAGATCAGCGGCCGCGTTCCAACCGCAGGAATTACTGTACAAGTGTTACTCTGTACTTAACGTTAATAAACGCTAAGGATCTTTAACAGTAAACTTGTCTTCAGAGTAACTTAAATATTTAACCCAAAATACAAGTTTACACATTAAAGGGAGCTCGAAGCTTCAACCAATCCCTGTCCATACGAAAAGGTAGACATCGAAGTTTGAAACAAAGTGTTATTTAAATTGTGTATAAACAATACAGTGAAAGATGTAGAAGTATTGATGGTCGCAGTCTTTCATCTTATGTTGGCTGCACCATATTTTAACTATTATTTGGCTCACATTTCTTGTATTTCTTGTAAAGACAGACGTCGCAGTTCTTGTAAAGATAGACGGGGCATTTTAGTTTGACAGTTAAGTCTTTTTTGCCATTTACTGTGTTGAAGTGACCTTTGTAAAATATAGTTGCTTTCCGTTATTAATTTTGTCTATTTTTCCAACCAATTCAGATCTGTCAGTCAGAACTTTTGCTCAAAAGGCGAAAATTCGCTTTCAAAATTCGCCGTCGGCCTTTCACTTCGCACACGATTGGTAAAGACATTTCGCACCTTCATGAAAGTAAATCAGTCTCGATAGGCTTAATTATACCTCTGTGATTTGGCAAGTACAGTTTTTTTGCTCATCACTGTACCTTTAAGGCTTCAGTTAGGAGAACGTCAGCAATATCTTCTACACCCAGTTCATTAAGCTTCTTGTGAAGTAAAGACAGTATTTCACTGTCCAGTCCCGGAAATGCGTCTTGAATGAAGGCCTCCATGTTCTTTGGCACAAATCGCTTTATTATTTAAAGGAAAAATCTTTTATTTCAATTTCTAGCTTTATGTCACAAATTGGTAAGTTGTACATACGTAATGCAAACAGACAACGAACATTTGCATGAAGAAAAAACGGAAACTATTGCGAACATGGAATACGCCTATACGGTTGTTCTTTCCAGATGTAAGTTTTTTTTGTGATATGACGACAATTCCAATCAGTCATCGTGTAGCTGTGTAATGGGTTACAGTCTCGGAGCTCGAAATGAGAAGTAAGTGTTTTGTCCACACGAATGTAAACGTCGTGTATGTTGTAAATTAATGTGACGATAAGTTTCGCGAATCGAAATTTAATATTAGAGAAAGAAATGTTTGCTTACCGTAGTGCTTTTCTGCAGTTCTATAGTTAATCCTCTATTTCCTTTAATATATTCACATGTACCAGGTGATGTACATTTAACTGACGTTTTGAATCATTGACACCAAACTAATATACCCTATAGTGCGTATGCCAATCTTAGTACATAGTTCCCACTGATAGGGGGAGAGTCGCCATTGTTCGCACCATTGTTATTGTTTGATGTTTACATCTGTGTTTCACGCGGTGTTAAATTGGCTGAATTGGCTGAATTTGTTCTCCGTTTTCGACAGACAACATTTTACACAACATTTCATCTTTCCTATGTAAGTTAGCCACGGCTTACTAAAAAAGTATGAAAATAAGAACGATGGTCGTATACTGTTGACAGTGCTTAGTGTAAACAGTGGTTAGAACAATGGCGGCTCTGTGTCCTAATGTTCTACCGGGGGAACTATGTACTAAGATTGGCATACGCCCTATTCTGTGTACAAAGTGGAGTTCATGACAGTGAAGCGGACACTTTGATTTACCCAATGAAAATAATACTTTTCAAGCGGGAGATGAAAGGTCAAGGAATAGAAATTAGAAGGCCCGAATCAAAACGAGTGTATGAAAAGGGTAAATTCATAAACACACACAATCTAATTAACATAATTCCTGTTAGAGCCTGTTACGTAATGCTTGTAGCCTAATGCTCATAAAAAAACTGAGGACTGGTGGTCCAATCGCACTTGCCATTCCCTTCCACTACGAAACGCTGTCTTTGCTCCTATCCATTCCTTAATGGGTTGGAAAGCAAACTGATGACTTACGCGGCAAAGCCAGTTTTCCACGGTGAAATGTCTATTCTCTGCACCATGTCTCCTTTTGCATATTTATTTTCATTAAAAGTACTCTGTTGCAAATTGTCTTTAATGGTAAACGAGGGTTAAATGGAGGATAACAATATTATGAACTTGGGGAAGAACAAAGGGGAAATCACAACACTGGTAACTGCATATGTAATCTTATAATGCATACAAGGAGATGTTCGTACTTACCTTACAGTCCAATGGATATAGTACGAACGGTGAATACGGGCTTCTGGATAGGACGGTTATCCTCACAGTAACTTAACATGAGATCTTAGGAGAGTTCTGTATTGACAACAGCGTAACATGAGGTAAGAATGACTAGCTTACTGTAACAATGCCTGTCTTATATAACAATCTCTTTGGTACAAACAAGTTCATAAAGAGTGGTTTGTCAGCAAGGTACTGCGCCGACAAAGGGGTGTTTTCGTAATTTTCAGTTTTATTAGATTGGAAGGCTTTGTTCCACAAAACGGGTTCTGATGGGTAATGTTTACGTCACATGATTCCTTTTTTTTCACTAAATGCGTACTCGTGTCTGTCTGCATCTTTTCAGCCTTGAAAGAATGGAAGACAACTGAGGGTGTTTCTGTGGCTGGAGGGTCTCGCTGCTGATGACCTGCAATGTGAAATAAGTCGGTCGGATTTGAACGTAGGGCCTGTTTCTGGCAAAAAGTGAGCAGGCGAGTCGTTTGCAGCATTGATACTGCCCTAAAATAGCAATAAAGATAGGTGTTAAAGCTGTCTTAACCCATTAGGCGCCGGTCATAGATCCAGTTATGCTAGCTTTATGCCGCTATATACAGTTAGTCAATAGTATCTCAATTTGAACCCTGTAAATTTTCAAATTTTTTCTAACGTACCGTTCCGGAAATACTGGACGTTCCCAAATGGGAACATTCGCGGCATGTGTGAGCAAAATCAGCGCAACCTACCGGACAGTACTGGCTCGATGTTTTAAAGCGGGAAAACTTATATCGCAAATTACTTTTTTTGCATAAGCTTTGTCGCTTATGCAAAAAATCAGCGCAACCTACCGGACAGTACTGGCTCGATGTTTTAAAGCGGGAAAACTTATATCGCAAATTACTTTTTTTGCATAAGCTTTGTAATATCATGTTTACTTTGTTTCACGTTTGCATTTTGGCAATCTTTTACTAAAAATGAGATTTTTCTACAACAAAGGAGTCGCGAAATTTTGCGAAAAGGAAGCAATATCGTATGTTTTTCAAGTAATTTTATTAGGAGAAACTGGTTAAAAATCCACATGAAGAGATTAAGGAGGTGTTTTACAATGAAGCTTATTGGCTGTGAAATGCTGGAGAGCATCGAATGTGCAAACGAACGTTGCAGGCCATGCAATGCATGCGGCAGTTCTTCTTACACAAGGCACACCGACCTTGTTTTTCAGCAGGGCAGAGGCTGTGACTGATCAAGCTTGACATGTTTGAGGTTGTAGACAAGCTCGAATATGGACGAGTAGCTATAGACTGGCGATTTTTCATTAGGGAATCCACAATTTGTCTCGTGAACTCAAGCTGTGAGCACTTGTTGCCCAGAGCTATGAATAAACGCCATGCTGCTACTCTCAAGTAACCCACGAAATTGATAAAGAGTGGCCAGTACCACCTTCTGGCCCTGATCGTTGGGCGATAATCCGAGAGATAGCGATCCAGCTGATCGACACCACCCATGAATTTGGAATAGTTACCGATCAGCGCAGGTTGTAAAAGGTCGATCCTTTTCTTTTCCGCTTGGCTAAAGCGGGTTATCTTCCGCAAGGGCTCGATCTGATCAAAATTTGTGGCGACGACAACATTCCTGTTGTCTTTCCACTTAACAGCAAGGACTTGCCCATCACATCTGTAATCGTAACTTGCCCTGGGATCTTTTTTGAAAGCTTGATCTGACTTCAAGGGGCACCTTTTCATTCGGTACTCTCGAGCTGTCCCAGTAGCTAGGAATCCTAGATTCCTGAGCCTTACAAGAAGCTCGTAGGAGGTAAAAAAGTTGTCGAAGTAGAGTGTATGCACCGTAGGGTTTCTGCAAACAGATACCATTTGCTGGACTACTTTTGATCCGAGACAGTCTCCTTGAGTTTTCGTGCTAGCTTTTCCAGTGTACACCTCAAAATTAAAAGGATACCCATCCGAAGATGTTAGGCACCACAGCTTGTATCCAAAACGGGTAGGTTTTCCTCTAATGAACATTTTGGCCGAGTGACGACCATAATAGGGAACCATCTGCTGATCGATGCTCAAATTTTCCGTGAAGACTCCAAACTGCATGAGATTTTTTTTCACAATCTGCATTAGCGGACGAAGCTTCGCCATTTTGTCATTCTTGTCCAGCTCGTTATTATTTGCAAAATGCAAGTACTTCTTCAACTCCCGGTACCTGTTCCTGCTGAAGACACGCGGCACGAATGGAACTTCGAGATCTTCTTGCGTGCTCCAATACGCTTCTTCTTCAGGAACGTGATGGTAACCCGAAAATAGCAAGAATCCAATCATTTTGTCAATATCTTCCTCTGTACACTTCAAATTATTATTATTTTTTTGTACTGCATAGCGCAAGGTTTCTGCCAAAATGTGCTGTTTCAGTTCTTCGTTATAAAATTGAAGAAAAATCTCGAAAGGACTTTTGTTCACTAAGTGATCTAGCAATTTACGGATATTCGTTGATGTCTCCTCACGTATGTCGCTGTCAAATCCCGTCTTTTTCCTCCATTTGGGTTGGTCAGAAATATTACGTCTCTTGCGGTTTTCTTGAATAGCATTTGCCCCGTCTTCAGTTTGATCTTCTTCATCGGTTGGTATTTCTAGTTCTCCCGCCACATCCAATATATTTTGCCCGTCCACGTAGTTCCCTGCTTCGGTGGTCATGGCAGTGCTAGTTTCAGCAATTTCTTCCTCGTCACTTCCTTCATCGACATTAGTTGGTGGTATTATGTCGATTTCATTTGCACTATCGCTTTGCAAAACAACGTCAATCGCGTCTTGTAAGCGTAAAACGCGTAAGGGCATTTGTAAAATGGCTGTGTTGACAGTAGTCAACAATCAGTAAATTGAGGTCAAAAAGACAATAAAACGAGACAACAGTCGACTTGAACACTCCCAAAGTAACTGACAGACTACCACGCGCTGGTTCCTTATGGTTCCTTTAACCCCTCATATTCCGTCGTCCCCCCTCATGTTTTTAAACTTTCAGCACATGAAAAAAAGACTGAAAAAAGCTAAGGAACCCCAAATTAACAAAATAGATAAACGAACGAGAGAAAACATAGCAAAACGTAATAGAGGGTTGTTTATGGCAATAAAAAGGGTCCCCCGACTTTGGAAAGGGGGAAACCACGGAAAAGCGCTCGCAGGTGCCGCGAATGTTCCCAAAAGGGAACAAACGAGAATGTCTCTCCGTTGTTAACGTACCGTTAAAGAAATCAACGTGATACCTTTTGTGTAATTTACTATAGTATGTCTAGAAGCTAACTTTAAGAAACTAGACTGTAATTACATTTATAACTATTTTTGTTAATTTTTTTAATTGGATTCACTTTTTTCGAGCAAATTTGTATTTTTCCTGTAGCAAAACTGTGACATTTAGTCAAACCAAAAAAATATCATAAGATCTTCTATCTATTCTCTATCATTCACGCAAATTTGGTGCATGCTGCTTTTTAAATGGCTCCGAAAAAAAATCACAAACTTTTGTTCCCATTTGGGAACAGCGGCGCCTAATGGGTTAATGGATAGGATTGTAGAGCGGGAACCCACAGACGAAGTGGCGGCAAAATCTCACTGGGTTTTGTACCATTCGTCCACGATGACGTTCCGGTTATCGTGGGTCAATTGGTTTTGCAGTGTAGAAAGGAGGTCAGTTAGGACGTCAGTGTTTTAGCTGGTTGGAGGTTGGATAATAGAATGAGTTGAGCATACATGGGCGGATCAGATCTGAAATACGATCCGGATCCGAAAAAAATTGCTCTTTTGAAATCTAACGGATCTTGAGAAAGCGGATCCCTTTCCGATCCGGATCGTGATCCGTGATCAGTCGCAGAATTGTGATCCATGATCTATTGTCGAAGATCCGATTCTCGTTTACTACGGTTCGTGGTCCGAAAATCCATGATCCGTAGTCAAAGTCTAGTACTCGCTTATTAGGGCTCGTTATCCGCAGATCCACGACCCGAAGATCCTTTTCTCGTTTCTTACGGTTCGTCATCCAAAGATCCGCTATTCGAAGGTCCGTTATGCAAAGATTCATTATTCGTTTAAGTGGAACCGAGTTCCGTTTACAAAAGTGCTCGATTAAGATTTTCTTCAGAGACCCTTGATCTGATGATCTGTTATCGATGAACTGAGATCCATGATATGAAAATCTTAATCTACTTGCGCCCTGGAAGAAGCGAGAGGCATAGTTTGGTGTCTAGTCGTGCTTATCGTAATTCGTGAATGACATAAAAGGGTTAAAATGTATGACGAAAATAATAGTGTAAAAAAATCAGGAGCAATTTCTAAGTGATCGTGTATTTTTTGTGTCATGTAACTCGCCTTATTAATAGTACAAAGAAACTAAATAGAAAAAGAAATTGGGTTGGAGGGAAGTACAGTCATGTCATGTTTAGGGATTAGGGTTAACAGCGATAAAATTGGTGCGTAAAGTTTCAGTTTAATTCAATTACATCGGAAAGAACGCCACCAAAAAATAGTCTATCAATTCAAATGTTCTAGGATCACACTACATAAAGTTTTTAGGATTTATACCTTAAACTTAAGGTATAAAATACGAAGTTTCAAAATCAAAGTGTTCATTTATTGGAAAAACGGGGGAGAAATATAATTATATGAGTTTCACTACGTCTTACAACAAAATTACTTTTCCTCATTTTTTCCCTCCCTTATTAGGACTAAATTTTCTACGTTCGCAGGAGTCAGACGGAATCGTCTAGCTCGGACAAGAGCGCCAGCAATTGAGAAAAGTCGCTCGACATCCGATGTTGTAGCAGGGACAGACAGGTATCTCTGGGTATGGCGGGATAGTTGAGGCAGAGTATTTGCTTAATCGCACAGAAAACACAGGGTCCAAATCAACTTGCGATGCGGAGCCAAGGTATATTGAAATCTCGTTCTGGTGCCCATTCATATTCCTTTGGCTGGTGAGGTAGCTTAGGACAGAGGAGCTTTCTGGCGTCTCTAGCTCTCTGTCACCGTCTGAAGAAGAACTATTAAGTTCGAGTACGCATACTGCACTGTTAAAAGCTTTGGAAACTCCGCTAACAGTTAAAATCTGAATTAAGCCAGGAAATTGTGTGGCGAGTCATTCAGCTTGCCGGAATGGCCCGAGTTTGTAGTTTGTGTAAAGGCATGTAGCTATTATCCAAACATTCTGACAGACCACGGAGCTAAACTTTTTTAAGAGAGTCGTGCAACTGTCGAACGAAAATATGATGATCTCTGAAAAGGTCTTTTTTCTGCCTTACAGAAAAACAATTCGATCCCAAAAACGCAAGGAATCACTTTCAATGAAGTAATGTGGTCCGCTTGCAACAGTTGTGTTACCTCATTGAAAGACGACAGTATCAAAAGCAATCTACGAATATACTCTTTGTTCTTAGACGGCATCTGCGGAACATTTTGTGCGTTTTCTTGCCTTGCTTCCAACGGTGTCACGTTAACTGAATCCCACAAGCTCACAAAACGTTCAACCATGAGGTACTGACTGACTGTTCCGTCACGTTACTACTGGATAAACAAGGCTAATGTTACCCTTCTGTTTGAGCAATTCTAAAATTTTCGTTGACCTTTTCAACAGCCTTGACCTGCGCCTTTGAAATTAGGAAGGCGTCTTTTGTAAAATGAAATTTAATTATTACACGAAGAAGGAAACAGTGGGAACATTTCAACCAAGCTTAAAAGCGACATGAGACAATTGCGAATTTCGTGTGCTGTAAGTTATCATAGCGATTTTCTACACCTTAAACACATCGAAAGAGTGGGGTCTCTCAAGACCGTGAAGTTACGCTCCATTATTTAATCTTGTTCTAATTAAAGCTTTTAAATTTTTTGACATTTATTGTAACACGTAGGCTTTTGCTTTTTAAAATTTAGTGTTTAACAATAGTGGAGATATTTTCCAAAGTAAAAAGTGCCGCTGTGCGGGGTTCAAACCTTTAAGGGATCGTCCACAAATGGCGCCACCCAAAAATCGCGAATTTTTTACCCACCCATACCCTCGGTCACCTACCATCACCTTTGCCGTCACCCCACCCTCTAAAATGGCGTCATCACCTGCTTGACCCCTATAACAAATTAAAAATAGGGAAAAAACAAAAAATAGGAAATCTTGTGTATATCTAAAAAATAATAAGATTTCTTCATTATTTTTTATTTAATATTTTACGTAATACGAAAAATTGATTTACACAAAATCACCGGTTAAGTTTAGAGTTCTAGGATGGCGTCACTATCTTGCCAACCCCCTCCCACCCTTTTGTCATCTCGCGTCATCTTTTACTGAACCCACCCACCCTCTTCCCGGCTGGCGCCATTTGTGGACGGCTCTTAACCGGAATATGTATTTTGTAATGGGGAGAGTAGAAAAAAATCTCAAATATCACCCACAAATTCATATGTACAGTACTCCCTCAAAACACGAAACAAATAAACCTTCCCTGTGCTAACCGCCCGCCGCCAGGAACTCAAGCTTGGACTGCGAGTCAATACTTTCGAAAGATCTCGGGAGACGAGCTCGCGCGCTTGCCGTGGCGTTAGGCTTAGCGCAGTTTGTATGTGTCGTATTCTTGTAGAGTACAGTACAGTTTTTTGTACACAAGTTTTACATGACTAAGCTAAAAGTATGTAAAAGTGCCAGAAGCTTCAGGGGCTTGATTCCTTATTTGAGTAGTATAAAGGTGTGCCATTTGCCCTGCGTAACTAGCGGTTTTCATGTTAGTTTGTGTCTGTTTTTTGGAGAGTATTGTACTTCCCTCTTCACTTGAAATATCTTACTGTACCATGCATTGAATATGAAAAGTACAGAATGGGCGCCAATTTTTCATGGTTTACGGTTATTTTCATTACTTCCTTTCTTGTTTATCAATCGTAAAAAAGAGTCAAGAAGCAGGCAACACTGGGCAGAAAGTTACATAACAGTTAATGACGGTGTGTGGAGGTACACAGGTTAACCCAAGGTTTCTCATACGGTGCGCCGCGGCGCCCTGGTGCGCCGCGGTTGGCTCGTAGGGGCACCGCGAAAGGTTCTATCGTCAGTGGCTTTACGTAGCCGTATACAAGTGCCTTGCCCACCTTTCGCGTATGGTTCTCATAGTAACAGTACTCCTCGCGAAGGAACTAATGCCGTCAATCCATTCCGTGTTTCTTAAGTTGAGCTGCGTAGCTGGATCATTTTTCAGACGAATACTATGCAAACCACTTATCTCGTTTGTGTTTCGGCAGTTGAAGTAGGAGGCAGTGCATCTCGAACTTTATAGAAACACAACTACGTCAACTGTTTATTTTCCTTTGTGCCAAAGGATTCCTCTTTCGTCAGGTATAAATATATAGCGGGTTTGCGAACCATGTTCAGACTATTGGTTTCCAAATTGCGTTTTAGCTTACTAGGAAGCATACATTCTGCTGTCAAAACCCGCGTACAAAATACACGCTATAGGCCCTCTTTCATTTTTTATTTCTTACCGCGAAAAGCCGAAATCAAATAGGTGTAATGATATTTGCGAAATTTCCGCTTTTTCACGCTTCCGCCATTAGCTTGTGGTACATCCGCTTATTTCTCTCATCATTACAAAATCGTAAAATGTAATATCATATTTTTTACGAGCTGTTCAGTTTATTAGTTTTTTATTTAACCAAAGCTGCAAAAGACCAAGTTTTTAAATCAATAAGGGGTAATCATACGAGTTCTTCACTATACTTAAGTTAAGGAACTGACGAACATAGAAATCCTTTTATACAAAGGGAAAAAGAAACAACTGGCCTAGTGGTGTTTCAAAAGTTCGAGCTGCACAGCTCCTACTATAGCAATCATGTTTATACGAAGCTGCGTTCTAGGCGATTGCTTTAGTAGAAAACATTAATACCTTCATTTTTTTAGCGTGGAACCATAAATGATGGTGGCTGTGTCAAATTTCATTTCAAGATTTGAGAAGATGTGGAGTAAACAACAGGCTCACCTGTCCCAATAATTTATCTTTATATCATTACTTGGCGCTTTAATGTCTACTAATTAAACGTTTATTAAAAATTTATTACTTATTAAAACGCTCTTATATAAAACGATTATGAATTTGGGGTGTAAATTTCATCAATATTTCCTTTTAAATTTAACCGGATCACTTATCTGCTCTGCAGCAATAAAATAGGTCAAAGGGGCGCCGCTGCGAATTATCGACACCATTAGTGCGCCGCAAGCGAAAAAGTTTGAGAACCCCTGAGTTACTCCAAAAATTGATCTTTATCCAAGAGAAAGTAAAAATATTTTCTTACCAGTTGCCGTTCTGTTTAAAGTAGTTGACAAAATTATATGGCTTAACATAATGTACCGAAAATAACACTTAATCAAATTATTCTATTGAAAGAAAACGTTTTTTATTTTAAACTGAAAAGCAAAGTTGATTTTAACCATCATAGATGAGTGGGTGGTCCTAAAAAGGACCGTTAATTGCTGAAAAAAACACGCTCCTGACGACTCAGAAGGTACAGGCCCGGGGGTATTGGTCGCGATGTCCTAGTGATCCAATAATCCATTCGGCTTCTTTTTCTATCTTCCAGAGTAATCGGAGGTAAACTCGGTAAAAAAATCGAAATTCGTATGAAAGCGGGGAGACTATCCACGTAATTCAAAAACAGGTAGTTTAAACCCTTTTCACCCCACTAACGACTTGCTCGAGCATGGACTTTTTGGTCTTGAGATGTTTAATTACCTGTAAGTATTCTCTGCCCAGTAGCCACTCCAAGTAGGAATGGAACGAACATTTTCCACGTCATCAACGAGATGAAGAAGGCCGTGGACGTTGTAGCACAGAAAATGTTCACCGTAAAGTGTTGTCGATTCTTCAATGGAATTCTTTAACAAGTTCTGACAGAAAGCGAAAGTTCCTGTCATGCGGGTACTTGCGTGGCGGGATAACAACCTTACTCCGAAAGAGAACGCGACAAAATGGCGGTAAACGTTCTCAGGCAAAATATCTGTAAAGGCAACAACAGCTAAGCAATCCCGAAACATCCTGAATTCCGTTTCTTTTCAGCACTTCAGCTCATCAAGCCGTCTGGTCTTCTTGAAAACTGATGGAACGCAATGAGCCACTGCTTTTAATCGCGCAGAAATTTCGTTAATTGCTCTTTGCGGTAAATTAACTGGAATTTCGACGCTCCTAGTCAGGAAACTCAGCAAACTTTCAGTGACTCCTGAATCTAATAAATGGAGCGATTCGCGAGGAAAGCCTGGAATCATGTCTTTACTCAAATCCTCTACAACGTTTACGTCACTGTTATGATGAGGCCTACATGGGTCCGATTCATTTCATGCTCGAAATGAAGCATCATTCCTTCTTTCTGCATCAAGCTGACGAAGAATAACCCTTCCATTTTCGTAATTCCCTGTTGTAACGCACTTCTGACACGAAGCATACCCCCCTGTGCGATTTAACACCTTTAAGTAAGGCGGGAGCGTCATAAATAAAAGCATTTATCTGTATCCCTTTCATAGACTTTCCGAAACTGAATCCTTCCCTTTCTAAACGGCTTGCCTCTTCAACAAAATCTCAGAAGCGAATTAAAATCGTTAGGTTTTGCTTTTTCTGAATATACCCCACAAACAAAAGGTTTCCAAAGAGGTATGTTAAAAAGCTTCACCAAAATAGGCCTACGTTCTAGGCCTAATCCATCTACGTTCACGTGCAAGAGAAGTTCGCTACGAATATCCGAATCCGGAAGCGTTTCCATGGCCCGTGTTAACTCAGGCGTAATCTTGAAATTGCAAAATTTGCCCGGTGGGAGCATTTTACATTCTACCCACGGCGTGACTTGAGCAAAGACCGGTGATTGGCTGGCAAAAAAGACTAGAGACGGAACTCCACGCAGTTCCTTCAGAAGTTTGTCTACGTGCGTACGTGGAACATTACAACTCAATTACCAATTCGCAAGTTTGGAGATAATCAGTTTTTCCTGTGTTGAATCACTGTCACCACAGTCACTTTCGTCAGAGTCTGTCAGGTGAAATTCTTCTTGGCACGAGTTTTCATCACTATCATGGTCTTCGTAGAACTCCGCGTAATTGGAATAAAAAAGTTCGGATCATTAACCGCATCTGAGTTTGTTGTAAGGATATATTCCACTGTTTTCTGTTTAACTTCTAAGCAATGTTCACTTGATGATACCTTCAGTGCATTTGTTCCTGCTTGGGGTATGATCTGTTCACGAGGAGACGCAACATCACGATTGTCTTGTGAGTCGCAACTAGCAGTTGGAATGAAGCTATCCAAGTCAATTTCCGCCTTCATTCGCTTTAGAAGTTGTCGTCTATCCACATTTTCTTTAAGAGAACGTTTCGCCATGTTGCCTAAAGCAAAATTTAATATCTGATTTATTTGGTTAACTATTACGAATCAAAATTGTCTGCCTGTTTAAGCGATGTCTCTGGTTTCTTATGTCCCAAAAAGTTGCCCTTTTGTACACCAAAAAGTATACGTGAAAAATTCACGCGTTCTACTTGACAAAAATTCCCTGTGGTAATCAAATTTCACTTTTGTTTAACACTGCTGGGGAGTGTTGGCTTGTCAATTCGGCTTGTCGTCAGGAAACCCTTCACTGCTACGCTTCTCTTGCTTTTCTTAAAATCGTATTACCATTTGCTACTAGTAATGGAAGTGCTAACCTGGGGTCAAATTCGCCACCCCATTGACTAGCCTTTTTCGGCCTTAAGGACTATACTTATTTGTTTCGAACCCACGAAGCAGCATTTTTTGAGTTCGTTTCCTTGATATTCTTCTTCTTGAATTTATATTTTCAGTGTTGTTAGATTTATTATTATTATTATTATTATTATTATTATTATTTATAAATATTGTATTGTCAGGTTAGGACAACTAGGATAGGTTTGTTAAGTTAAATTAGGTATTGGGTGCTTTGTTATCATTTACTGAGCGAAAACCTGATTTAAGACAGATCAATACTTTTTTGCCTGCATGACTTTTTTCGTCGTGATAGTAAACTGACCAATAATAGAAAATAGTACACACAAATAGTCCTTTATTTTAACGTTGAAAACATACATATAATCAGAACACGCAACGTAGCTAATGAAGTAGGACCTACGTGACCTTCGACAGAAAGTCTTTAATAGGCTTACGAAAGAAAGAAAAATTCAGGAATTAGACTCAAAGGGACAAACGTTTCACCTGAGTCACCGTCTCTTCGAAATTAATTAACCTCCACATGGAGACGGTAAGTTTGACGATCGCACGACGATAAGGATTATCCCTTTCTCCGTCCAGCGTGACGTTTTAAGATCTCAAACAGGGCTAGCCAAAAGGGTTGATTATTGGACTCTACACGATGTTGTATGAACTTTTTAAGGATGTAGATTGGACTGGAGAAATGTGACGGTTCCACTACGCCGAAGGATTAACCAATATTCTACCCACGGAGACGTAGCAAAATACCATCCCCTTTCTCCGTCAGACTCGGTCGTTCGACCTTTTTTTGGGGACAGTGTTGTGCTACCTGGGATCTTTCCATCGATGAGACTGTTGACATACATGAATTGCTGATCTTTGAGAAGACAAATGAGCAAATAACCGAGGGATGGAATACCTCGTGACAGAATTTTCAAAAAATCTTGAAAGAGAATAGGAGGACGCTGACACAAACGGAGACTATTAATTCATCAAATGTGATTCTGATCGTTTTGGGCATCTCTGTGTTCCTCCTATGCACTTCATTGCTGTACTAGTTTATAAACTATGGAAACTTCAGGAAAACGATCAGACGCCCAGAACAGATCCTCCTAACTCCCATCGAACCACCGAATCAAATGATAGCGTTCGAAAGTCGAATCAGAGATTTGGAGGTACGCCTCCATCAGCACGAGGCATATTTGAGTGATGAAATAATAATCATATGTGTTCCTATTACACCTTCCTGGGGCTCTTTTCAACCAATTAATGTCAATTAAAGTCGCCGGCTTTACTTTTCCGGCAAATACTGGAAGGTCCTAACAGAAAGCCTGCCAACCCGGTCTTGCGGGTGGCGATTCCCGCGTTCAAAATTTTGGTTGCTATTCCTATTTGGGCTTACGTTGGGTGTGGCCTGGACTGGATTGCATCTCTCTCTGGAGATACTTTTGCAATTTCGGGCTATATGGCTATGGGCTATATCCCACTCCTGACACCATACTGCGTGTACAGTCAAGAGCAAAACAACTGGCCACCTGGACCCACACAGGTCTAATCAGGCCTCTCGAGGCTGATTTACCTTCATTAAGTGGCGAAAGAGATTAAACCAATCGGTAGAAAGGTGCATGTAGGCAAAGGAATGTTATAATGCATAATAAGTATAATCCATCATTGAAAGTATAGAAGTTTCCTGTGGCTACTTTTCCAGCTCTTGCACTACCAAATGAAGGTTAATCAGCCTCGAGAGGCCTGATTAGACTTCTGTGGTTTTCTGTGTCTAGTTTTTTTGCTCTTGACTGTACGTCCCCAGAGCATGTGTTGTCCTGAATTCTCTTTACACATCTCGCTGACCATTCTTCAATGAATTAGGTCGAACAAAAGCTCTCTATCGTCCTAAAGCTCTCTATTATCTTAAAAATAAAAAGCAAGGTTAAGGGTATCAAGCACAAGGAGGGATACATGCATTCCTTCATTAGATTCCAACATTTGGCGTAAATAGCTTTCTCTTACGGTAAAAACACATCTTATGACACAATTATTCCTTCCCCTTCTTGGGCAAATTATCCGTCGTTGCTCTCTTAGTTGTCATAGGTGACCCTTCTATAAAGAAATAATTTCATTAATTGCAACATAGCACAGAAAGAAAGGTAAATATGGTAACAAGATTAGTTAAAAGCCATTTGGTAGCACCATCCCGTAGCAATGTCTACCCTTAAAATTTTACCCAGTTAAAAAAACTAACCCTTTCCTGACTCCCTGCTAACCCAGCAGCCGGAGCATTGTTTACAGCGGTATTTTTTTCTTACCGTTATCCGCCAGCTGTAAATGAGATTTTCGATAACCGTATCGCGACAAATACAGACCGGGATAATTTCAGATTGATGCGGTAGCGGTAATCCTATATGTACAATTCTATATGTACGATACTCTCAAGCGCGTTGTTCAGGTCCGACATCGAAGTGGCTGTCGTCTGTTTGTCGAAGCCAAAATAAAATTACTGTTTTCAGTTTTGATATGAGTCCCGGAAAAATTGTAGCTTACATTTGTGAATGCGGACCAATAACAATGTCATACTTCGCGTAGTACTTATATTTACTACGCATCTTTATCTCGTCGTGGATGACGACGCATAACTAATTTTCTTCCGCAATTTTTTTCCTCCATGGTACTGAGAACATCCTTTATAATTCCTGGTTCTGTGCTCATTTTAACTACGTAGCATTTTATGGTTATTATGGACGGCAAAGGAAAACGTAGTTTCTCGCAGGTTCTATAAGCGCGGCCGCTTATGTAGCGGAAAGTTATTGCACTCAAAATGTCTTCCTTTTGTCGTAGCGTGCGAGTTCTCCATTTGACGAGGATGTCGATTTGATTGGGAGTAACGAGCAGATTTAGAATACGGCGTATTTCGTCACCGTTACCTTTTAATGAACTATTGGCTTTCAGAGTGTACAGTTCTTTCTGGAGGCAAAGGTTTCCTTGCTCCAAGAGGAAAATATTTTCGTTCGCCAGATTTAGCTGTTCTTCGAAGTCTCTTGTCTCTTTTTTCAATCTTCTTACGTTCTGCTATATCTTTAGCGCGTTCAGCTATTAGAGCTCTAATCTCGTTCCTTAAACATTCGTTCTGTAACTGTCGTTCCGCTAGATCACTCAGCAGTGCGGTTTGCTGTTCTGTAATTTTAGAAGGTTATATTCTTTAACCGTTGATTCTCGTTCGTTTGATTTATAGATTCATGGAACGAAGGGTGGCGCGGTATTTCCTCAATCAAATGAAATGGTACTTGGCATTTCTTCGAACGAAGCTGAACGCGGTACTTCTTCACATAAAGAGGGAAGTGGTATGCCAACACCAACTATTTCAGGTCCCTGACGTAATCATCTTCATCGAAGTGCTCAGAACGCACGCGTAAAAGGGAAATGCTGCTGTATGCCGTGTAATCATGATCACATTGTTCATTGATCACATCATCCATCAACTCTCATAATTTGGTAAACTCACAAACGGTGGTACATAGTATTGTGTATACCTAGCAATCTTGGCGCTTTGTTTTTGCACCATTTTTTCCTTTTTTTCCCACTTGAGCACAAGCCTGATTTGGATAGCCTCTTGCGTACCATGCACGATGGTCGGCGGACTCTGACCTGTTCTCCAGCCTCGAATAGGGGTGCGGACCTTCTGGGCGTAACTTGCAAATAGAAGGTCACGTTACGAGTTTAAGAGGGTGTGTCGGGCTCTCGTACTTGTGCGACGGTAACTTGTTTGCAGGGCTCGAAGTTTATATGCGTTGTCACCGGCTACATAGTAATTCGGCGGGTGTCCGCAAGTGTGGAACTATGCGTTCGGTGCGGAAGCGAGCCAAAATGTGGATCATCCTTTTTTAAAAAGAATTGACCGCTGGATAGAGCCTGAGTGTGGAACTTGGTCGTACGGTTTAACACTTCAGCCTTTCCATTCGCTTGAGGTTGGTAGACTGGTGGTAGGCTGGCGTCCAGTGATGTAGATTTCCCTGCTGCTGAGTAAGTATGGGAATGCAGTGCAAATGAACCGTTGTCGCTGTCAAAACGCGAGGGTTGCTGTAATGTGCGAAAATGTTTCACGCATTTTCTGACGGAACCAAATTTTTTTATTGCAGTCGTACTGCGCATTATGCATTCACGAAAGTTTAAATAAAAGTCCAAACTAAAAATACGGAGATGGTAAGGTACTGGTGCACAGCACGTACGTGTCATAAACGAACCGTAAACCTTAAATTGGGAAACGGATTTTTTTGCCATATTGCTTGAGAGTATACAAATATTATTTGCATTACAGTGCAACCCGCTTAATTGAATAGATTCGGGACCGGACGAACATTAATAAAATATGCGGTTTATTCAAATATCCGGTTTTGCCTATATAGCATGATAAAAATAGGTGTTGAAGGAGACAATTGCAAATTTCTACTATCCTCTATTGATATTTAATTTGTTGTACTTATATTTAATGTATTATCCTATATATAATGTTTAATTTAACATTTAATTTATTGTTTAATTAATAATATTCAACAATTCAACAAGGTCTTCAAGTCACATAACTGTTCCTGTCCCTCACAACCCAGATTACCAATAAATTGACGAACGATACTAATTTATCTGTAACGCGGACGCAAGTGATGATAGTGAAGGCCTTAGTTCCCTTTAGCAAATCCTTTAGCAATTGAATCCTGTGTCTTTCTTTTTAAAGAGATTTAACACTTGCACTCGTTCAGGTAGAGGCAGACTTGTGTTCTTTCCATTTGACATGTTTGCTGTAATCCTTTAACTTGTCGACTATACATAAACTCGGAGAAATCGGTTTAATTTGTACGATGTCACCTGTGAAGGGGTCTAGGATATTAATTAAGGGTTCTAGCTTTCTTGGGGCATAAGGCCTTTCAAGAATTTCGTCGAATATTGCGGCTTTCTGGTTTCAAAATGTTTTTGCCAGACTCGTATTCAAATAAGCGATGTTATTTAGCATTGTAAGATATGCAGCGGTGCTTAAAAACGTGTTTCAATTAAGCATTTTTATTGAGTTTTCCATTATTCAATGAAGACATTTAGGTTTACATTGAACTAAATGGCCTTCAATGGAACCGTCAACTTCTTGTTCAATTATGCGATATATTCAAGTAACCGGTGTTCAATTAAGTGAGTTGCACTGTATATTAATGTAAACTTGTGTTTTGGTAAAAGATTTAAGTTAACGCTGGAGACAAGTTTACTGTTTAAAAGTCTTTACGTTTATTGCTTTGTGTACAATGAAAACACTCGTACAGTAAATGCTGCGGTTACAACGCGGCCGCTGATTTGCCCCTGGTCTGTTCGGGTCGGCTGCTTTGCTCCGTATTTAATGCTGACTCGGCATTCTTAATTTGCCGTTGTTCTTCCCGTAACGTTCCTTATTGCAAAGACAAGCAGTTCGGTACGGGATGTCATTCCGGTGCTATTCCAGCGCCATAGTATCCGGAATGTGTCTTGGGTTCGCCGCCGCTGTACGCGCCATACCGGGTATAATACTAGAGAGTGAGCTTCGCATACAGGAGGGTACTCCTGGCAGTAGAGCTGCCGATCGCTCGTTTTTAAAAGAGCGAGCTCGCTCGCGCTCTTTTCATGATTATTTTTTAAAAATTCTTCTTCTAGCCCAATTCATGAACAGGTTCCAACTAGCGATCTAATTCTTGGAAACTAGTTTCACATAAGTATAGAAAACGTTTACTAATCTATTTCCGAATGTTATTTAATTATAAAGATTAAGGAGTAACCTTAAAGGGCAATAGATACAAAAAATCAACTTTGTCTTGTAAAAAAAGGAAAAAATCTGGTTTCCAGATATATATTTCTTTTCCCTAGGAGCGAAATAATAACGAAGATATTTAGAAAATAAGAAATTCAGATCTTGCAATTTTGCCATTGGCCAGGCACGGTCACGTGTTCCTATGAACTTCAACACATCTTTCGCGGCGGGAAAATGCCAAATTTTTAAAACTAAATAACTCGAGAACGGTTGATCAGAAAAAATGGAAACAAAATTCTCTGTTCTTTGAATAATGTATATTAATAGAAACTGTCAAAATCTCTATGCATTTTTTATGGATTATCTCTATATGCAGATTTTGATGGATTATGACAATATACATTCATCTAAGAATGAAGAATTTTGTTTCGATTTATTTTGACCAGCCATTCTGGAGATATTATTTCCAAAGTTTTGGCCTTTTCCCGCCCTTGAGAATCGTGACGTCACACGTGGGAAAATTTGAATTTCAGATTTTTTCCTAAATGTCTTCGTTAATATCTCGCACCTAGGAAAATGAAACATATTCGGAAACTAGATCTTTTGCTCTTTTTTATTAGACAAAGTTGTTTTTAGGTGTCTATTGCTCTTTAAGGCCAAGGTATGGAGATAAACGCCTTACGGGAAAATAACATGGGGAATACGTTCAGGTGATATTTCAGAAATGAGTCCATATTTTGATTAACAACTTCGGCAGCAACGTTAACAACACTGGTATCTAGTGCACCTGGAGCTCACTTTTTCAAAAAAAGACCCTAAATAAATTTGAAATGTGTCTTAAACTTTTTTTAATTTTTGAAATAAAAAAACGAAAATCGTGCCTTCGGGCGCAGTAGGTATTTATTTTCTTAATTATTTTGCTGCAAAGAAATTTAAAATCAGACAAGTTGTTTTCAAGAAAACGTCTGTGGCATTACAGTACGGAGGGCTGAAATCTTATATTTTTTAAATAAGTTTCCACATGTTTTTTTGGAAAATAACCGTCCGATTTCAGTATTTTGCAGCAAAAACTCGGAAAAAGTAAATACGTAGTGCACCTCGAAAAAATTACCGTCATATTTCAAATGTATTTTTGCACTATACATTAGTGTCGCTAACATTGGTATCAAAACTGTTCTTTGAAATATGGACGTAGTTCTGAGATATCACCTGAACCAATTCGCCATGTTATTCTTCCGTAAGGCATTTGTGTATAACGTGGCCTTGAGACCCCATTCGACACAAAAGAAGCACGCTGAACATTCTCGGCCTCTTTTTGATAGTCGCCAACGACGTCTAGTGGAAGTGGCTGTAGTCCGTGAATGACATAATACAGCTCGGCGTCTTTTTGTTAGTCAGCGACATCTAGTCGAAGCAGCTGTAGCCAGCAATTGACATAGTAAAGCAAGCTGCCACCAGATGTCACTTCGATCGCGAGGTGCGCTCGTTTCTCCTCCGTTCGCGCTCGCTCTCGCAAAATCGTAAAAAGAGCAATTGCGCTCATCGATCGCAAGTTTCCGAGCGCGCTCGTGGCAGCTCTGCCTGGCACGATTATGATTCCGCTCTTTCTCACCTTGGGCTAAGAATAGGATTAGTGATAAATTAGTACACGTTAGTTATCTTGTCTAAATTCACCTTGTTACATTCGTCCCTTGCTGTTTATGCTTGGTGCACACCAGAATGTCGTATGTCAACATACACAACATACGGCATACAACTAGTAAACAAACCAGAAAATTTCGGCACAAACCGACAAAAGCGCTCTGTTATACAAGTTGAGCAGTGCTCAACTTTTGGCATACAGGCACAACTGACATACACCCTTCCGCCAATCACAGTTTAGGAGGAGGCTGGGCTGTCTCTTCTGTTGTTGTTGTCAAACTGGCGCGCGTCTTTTTTAAACTGTCTGATTTATCTTAAACGTTATATTTAAATGTGATCAACAATTGTGAGGATTGAAAGAGAATGCCATATGGACAATAGAGAGTACGTAACATAATAATTGTAGTTAAGTTTTAATCGTAGCTCGTTCAGTAGGGTAAATTCAAATTTAAATAGTGTCCAAGACGAACCGGTTGTTGTACAAATAGTAAAAGATAGTTTTGAAGTTGAAGTATCACTTGGAAATACAAATTAATTACAGTTAATCAATTGTGAAGTAAAATGTATATCAAAACTAATGAAAAGTTTCCTGTTCAGAAATTATGTTTATTTTCAAAATAACGACATTCACGAAGACACACCCCCTGGTTTGTGCCAACATTCTAGTGTAAATCGACGTGTGTCGATACGTGTCAGCTGTGCCAACACACACGGCATACACGGCACGGCTAACATTCCAGTGTGCACTAGGCATTAAAAGCCGTCCCCGGCAACATACTTATAATTGATAACTAGTACATGGGTAATTCATCGGAGAAATCGTATATACAATTTATGATTTTTATCGTAACAGATGGAATCCGATAAAAAAATAGATAGTGTTACGCATAGTAAAATCAAATTCATGACTTAGTGTAATACAAGTTTACATTTGAGGCAAAAGCTGTATTTACAATGAGACAACAATCACACTGCCACCAGTCAGACCTGGGCAAAGTCAAGGAAAATGAAAGTCAAGTCAAAGTCAAAAAGGATTTTTAGAAAGTCAAGTCAAGTCTTTTACCAATTTTACTTTGTTCAAGTCAATTCAAGATATTTCGTAATTTTCTCAGGTCTTTCAAGTCTTTGAAATTTGACTTTGAAGTCAAATTTGTATTTAAGTCAATTCATTTTTTTAAAGTCAATGCTTGCAAGTCAACTCGTTTGCCAAGTCAAGTCAATTCATTTTCCGTAGTCAGTGGACAAAGTAAATTCAAAGTCAATTAAAAATAACTTGACTTAAAGACAAAAGTCAAGTCAATGAATTGACTTTGCCCAGCTCTGCCACCAGTACAACCCCCCTCTCTACACTACATTTACGTCATACTACGCTGCCTGGATAGGTGTCTTCGGAGGTTATCCCAACTCGGCTCAGGGATTATCCAGCACTTTTGTGAGACTTCCGGTTTCGGTGTTCCGGACCCAAATGATGGTGCGGCATTTAATGGCCAAATGTCCTTTCTGTCACATCGAATACACGTTGGGATTCCCACACTCCGTGCTGGGTTCGCTACGTTCGGCTTAGGGGTTAACAGTCCTCCGGATAAGTCTCGTTTTGACGACTACGCCGTCCTTAAACGTAACGTACAACATTCGTGTTCCCCACAGCTCACCGTTACAGAAGATTGACCTCCTGTACAGCCGGACGTGGGTCCACGTCTTGGGACCGTCGAGTACTGGCATTGGACGTCGCGTACGGTCGCTTCCGGCCTGATTGGTAACGATCTCTTTGGCCCGGTAAACAGTTTGCTGGTTGGTCGCCATTGGTTTTAGTGGCTGCACAGTGTTCACTGATGAGCGTGTGAGTAGGGAATGAGAATTGGACGTAGATTTACCTGGTCGGATTATACTTCGATCCCCGGATTTCGGTGAGTTTTAGCCAACATTTGAGCCGGTCTACGAGGTTGCTTGTGGACCAGGAGATGGGATTTCCGCCTTATTCTAAGTGACATATTGGAGTCATGCAAACTTTTCTAGCTCAGATGTAAGTCGCGTCTCGAGTTTATTGACATGGGTTGTACTGGCTTTATTTATTTTTATTTCTTTCTTTGCATACGAGGAAAACAAAGTACTCTCAAGTAGCACATAGTACCCAAATACCTAACGACGCGTTCTCGGTAACGCGCTTAATGTGTTTACTTGCAAGTTAAGTTCAAAACACAACTCGTAGAGGGAGCTATGTATGAGGAAATGGGGCCAGAGAGGATATACCCGAGTTTTGAGCTGACGGCTGTGGGACCGGCTCCTCGAATGACTTCGTTGCCGACAAACGTCCAATAGAAATATGCTTCGATCAAAATATCGATATGAAGAACCGATTATTCGAGATTTGCGAGTGCGAGAGTTAAATTCTTCAAATGGGTAAACGAGTTGAGAGGTACGTCGAGATCAAAGCGAAGGTGTGGAGAGTCAGGTACTATTAGAGCCTTGATCGGGATAACTTCCCCGTGGAGTGTGGGAATCTTCAATAAGGCGAGGGGTAAGGTTGCGAGTTGAGGCGCTTGGGTACCGAATGGACTAATACCTGTGGTTACGCTATCAATAGGATTGAGACGCAGTTTTTTCGCTATGCGATAAGTAGCAAATGAGCGTTGAGGTCCCTCGTCAAATAGGATATTAGCTTGGAATGATTTATTCATATAGTAAAATTGTACCTGCGCCATCCTGAGTAATACGGTTGTAGAGCTTACGCTAGAAGCCGTGGAGTGGGTGACCATTACCACTGCTGTTTTTTGAGGTTGACTCGCTGGAGACTTAGTCAGGTGTAGGCTTGTGTGGTGCTGCTTCCCACAAATGCGGCAGGAATGTTTCGACGGGCAGTCAGATATCTTAGAATGGCCGCTAGTAGCAAGGCAATTGTAGCAAAGACGTCTGTCTTTAGCTACTCTCAATCTGTCTTCAGGGTTGGGATACCGGGGGCAAGAGTTAGGACAATGCGCTTATTGGCAAAATGGGCAGGCCTTTTCTCTCACGGTAACGCTTAGGACAGCTGCCGACGATTGATGAGTAGAATAACTCTTCTGAGGTTACTTTGGGGGTGGTGGCGACGAAGGGTTAACGCCCGTTTCAAAAACTTCGATTTCGTGTCGCAACCGGGCGCAAAATTGCTCATAATTCCAATCCGTGGATGCAAACGATCTGGCCATATTGGAAATGGCGATGGAGGGGAGTTTTTCTTCTAAAATGCGGACTAGGAATTCACCGTAGTTTTCTACATTCTTCTCGATGGCTGCTAGTGCTCTGACTGATGTCATTACTGATTCGATGAAGCTGCTTAGGGAGGTTAGGGTGTGGTCGGTTTTTCGAAGAAACATGAGGGACTTAACGTGAGTCTTGGTGACTTTGAGTGGCTTGGCGTAGCGCTCTTTAAGTAATTCCACAGCGTTGGCGTTGTTGTTTACAGTACGTGGAAGGCCACCAATTACCTTCAGTGAGGCTCGTCGCAATTGACCAGCTAAGTAGTTAAAGTAGTTTCCTGACGTGGGGAATGTCTTGGTTCTGATCAACTTCGGCTGAGAAGGCGTCCCAGAACTCGCTCGAACGTAAGATATCGTCTTCAAAAGTGGGGAGATGGATCTTTGCGAGTGGAGCGTTTCCTCTTGGTTCTTGGTGAGCAGGGTTTGTGGACTGAGAAGAGTTATTGGGTGTGGCGGAGTACTTTCGCTTGACTAGGGTGATTTTCAACTTTAAAGAGCTGAAAGTATCCATGTGACGCTCGGTAACGTCTTCTAGGTCGGAGAATGGTATTTTGTCTTCGATTTCTTGATAGACGATCTTCAGTTCTTGCAGACAATCTTCGATGGAGCTGACTAATTCGAAAGTGCTCTCCTCTGGGTTTGAGCGCTTTTCCTCTTTAATTTCGTCAATCTTCATAAACGTGGAATCAATACGCTTCTCGAGCAACTTTGCCTTGGTCTTCACACGGTCAAGGGCTTGGCTGGAAGGGCGACCCATCATGGTCACGGCACCAATGTCGGAAATATTTTTCAATTGTACTGAGTTGCGTATTAAAGGATTTGGATTATGTTAAAATGTTGTTTACTTAGTGAATAGAGATGAGTATAACACAAATAGGTTCAACGTCGTATTTATTAAGCACTGTTATGCGGAGGAAGAAGAGGAACACGTCTCTAGCGAGGTATGTATAGAGAGAGAGAGAGAGCGAGCGGAAACAAGTGACTTACAAGGCTACCAACCCTTCGGTTCCTCCTTCTCCGCGAGTGCTAACTCAAGGAACGATATTACAAAGATTTGGCGATAATACAAAACGGGGTTTGGAAAGAACACAAGAACAGGACGAAAGTAAGACGATTAGAAATCCACAACAAGAAGCATTTGAAGCAAAGTTCTTAATAAACCTCCTATAATGTCAATTTCGCGTCTTTAAGCACACGAGATTGAATGGTAGGTGGTTTCAGGAAGCAAATGGAAAGGAAAGTTTATTGAAAGATGACAAAATCAATGCAGAAACACAGAACACACGACACAAACTTACAGTGGACAGCACTAAGGACAAGGATCAGAAATCGAGCTATATTCACTGACCGAGTCAAACCGAGCTAGTACGAGTTCTCCGTAACTACTGCGTAACTACTCCGTAAGTACTCCGTAACTACTGCCTCAGTTAACTAACTGATCCGCATATAACGGGGTTACACACAAAGGAACAAAGGAAAATCCTCACTCTAGGCCTATGGGTTTGTGGCACTGTAATAAGTGTGGTGTGAAGCACATAACCCAGAGCTTGTAGAAACGTAACGTTGTTTGAGCCATAAAACCCTAAGCCTTAATCCTAATTAGTTCGCTAATAAACTAGACACCTAACATCCTAAACAACTGAAGTCAAATCCCATTTGGCACAAGGGGTACAAACAAGCGGTATAGAAGAGAATCAAACATGCTATTCCAAAATATAGTCACACAAACGAATACGTCCTCGGCAACTTCTTTTTTCCGTTGGGTTTGCGCTGACAGCTTCTTCGGCTTCCGTGAAGGCGTTATCGATGCTTATATCGTCATACACTTCTTCTGACACGTCCGATTCTTCTGAAATATTTTCATTCATGGGGTTGCTAAGACGTACACCTTCTTATGCTTTCCTCAAATTGGAACCGTACACAAGCTTTTCCAATCTGCCACGCTGGATGACGTAATCCGGTCGCATAATATTCATTATCTGGTACGGTCCTTCAGTACGCTTTGCTAATTTAGGTATTAAACCTCGCTTAACTTGATGAACCTTAAGAACATTTTGATCACCAAAGTTAAAATATCCTTTTTCGTCAACACGGGCTTTCGTTGACTCATTTTGTCGGCCTATGACCTGGATAGCCAAATGCTTTAATTGTTCTTGAACACGCTTTGTTCGACGAACAAATTCTTCATACGAGGATTGTGATTCAATCTCTATTAGATCGTCCTAAAAAATAAACTCGCTCTCAATAGGAGCACGTAAGTTTCTTCAAAAACTAGTTCGGCTGTGCAATTCCTGTAGTCGAATGGCTTGCTGTTCGATAGGCGAATAACACGGCGGGTAGCCATTCGTCCCAATCGCTTTGGTTGGCTTGAACATATTGGGTTAACATTTGACATAGGGTGCGGTTTAACCTTTCAATCTGACCATTACATGCTTGGGGATAAGGGGTGGTACATAACTTTGTTATACCCAACTTCTTACAAAGGTTTCTAACTATTTTGGACTCAAAGTTAGTCCCTTGATCAGTTAACAATGTCTTAGGATTCCAAACCGACTTGTATATTCCAAAAGACAACGACCGGCAGTTTCGGCTGTTTGGTCTTGAATTGCATATACTTCAACCCATTTAGAAAACAAATCGGAAATTACCAATCCAAACTTATTCCCTACTTGAGACTTTCCAAAAGACAACACGTCCATTGAAATGTGACCAAAGGGCTCCCCAATTATAGGAATTCCCTTTAAGGCTTTTCGAGACGGTCTAGTGTCGGCTTTCGTCTCTAAACACTTCTGACAAGTATGGCAATATAATGTCACTTCTTGTTTTACGTTAAACCAGAAATATTGAGCTAATATTCTTGTTAGGGTCTTCTTTACTCCAAGATGCCCTGCGGCAGGTATATCATGTGCCAATCTTAAGGCCCCGGTAACACAAGCCTTTTATGGGTGAATAACATAGGGAAATTCGGGGGCTGATAACTTTAAAACTAATCGACCGAATTAAATGATACATATACCAAAAAATCACGCAGAAAAACATCTACAGCAACTGATTGAGTTTTTTTAAAAAAAGACTATGTAATTTAACTAAAAATTGAACGCAAAGTTTTAGAGTTTTTAAATAACTTAAAAATTGGAAATCGGGCCATGAGTTGCAGTAGATAATTTTTTTCTAGATTTTTTTCAATTAAAAATAAATAAATTGGACGAGTAGTTATTATTACACGAGCCCCCGAATTTTAATAACTTAGCTTCCCATAAAGTGGAGCCAATTCATCTTGTGGTGGAATAGGAAAACTTCGCATTCGGTACAAGAAAAAATTGGGCTATAGGAATGAAAGATTGGCCTTGAAGAAAGGGATAGTTGATAATGCCTACGGCATGCCTTCTATACAAAACATTTTCCCCTAGAATTCTCTTTTCTTCAAGACAAAGCGTTGACGGCCTACGCCACCCCTCCTCTGGGTGGGACTTACTTTGCAAACAACAACAAAGCTAAACAAGTTTTCAGTTAAAAAAATTCATCAGTTTTTTCAAACGTAAAATAGTTTTTTTCCTTTGACATAAATGCGATTTAAAAGCAAGAAATAGATTCATTTCCAAAATTATAGTTTCAAACCTAACGATGGCATATGTTTTGAGAAAATCTGTCTATTTTTGACGTGGATTTGGGGATATTTTAAAGTTACGTCTCAATTATAAGTCCGATTTTAAATACTTCTGTTTCTAGTGGATTTGAATAGATACTTTTGGTACTGACAAGACATGAGTGAAATTACATTTTATTACTTAAAAGAAAAAAGCAACTAGTAAATCCCCAAAACGGCGTAGTGCTTATCATAACAATTTTTATGACTATGCACCTAGCAGCACAGCGACCGAACTTCACATTTTGCAGGAGTGAACCGAACTCAATTGACTTATCTGTTGAACGTAGATAGTGTAAGATTTCCTCTTGCACGCCTTTCTATTCTTTGCAACTCTGCTTAAGCTAATTATTTAAAAAGGACTCATTTCAGGAGTGATTCGACAGTTATGCGTTACCGAAACGTAAAATAAAATATATTTTTCAACCACATAATGATTTATGTTCATAGTTGGAGTGAAAAGATCGAATTTATATCTTCGTTATTTACTGTGACATAAGAAACCTAATTACATTGGATAGAAAAAGAAAGTAGCGTAAAAATTTTGCATCCAGACTTTAAATAATTTATTTCGCGTGCAATTTTTCGGTATTCGGCAGCTCCATCCTGAATAGTATTTCGGGTTTTCGGATGATTCTATCAGTCGTTGGAAGAGGAAATGACAACTAAGCACCACTGTTTACAAGAATAAAAAACAAGTTTCAATTTTAAAGAATGTGGTATGACATAATGTAGTTAACAGAAAAAGATACATACCTTTGGAACTCATTGTAGGTCCATGACAGGAAACGAAGTAAGCTTTATCTACATGGCTGCTTGGGTTGTTTCCTGGGGTGTACAATTAGTTTTTTTTTTACTTTTTCATAAAAGTACCATTCTCTTCGTAAAAAAGTACGAAATAAAGGCCACCATTTTTTTCGTGAAAAAGCTTGGTTATTAAAAGTTACTTTTCGTAACTACTTTCGCCAAAATCAAGCATAATTCACCATTTATTTTGATTTGAAAAAGTAAAAGTAAATGTAAAAGACAGATTCTACCTTGCAACAACTTACACACTGTCGTATTCTTTGTCTCTCTGCTCTGTTTTCATTTCCTTTTTTGTGCTTATTAGCCTGGACTTTCCTTCTTTGTGAAATAGCGTCTAACACATAGTGAGGCTCGCGAGGATTTTCACTTCGTTGTATCCGTGAGTCCGCAAGTTCAGGTAGGAGACAGTCGTCAAAGAAGCGTTTCAGTTTGGGAAACTTTTTTGGGTCCAAAATTCTCTATCCCGTTCGATTCTTTCGACATGACTGTCATTTGGACACCATACAACAAAATCGCACCACTCTCTACCAGTAATTTCAAGTTTTCCTTGAATTTGGTAGTAGTACTGGTGTTTTTTTAAGCTTAGCTTGCGGTCTTCGCCAGGCAGTAATCCAATTGACCGTTGCTTTTTGGAAATAACGAAGTCATAAAATTTTGTGCCTTTTCAGCAAGTTTTGGACACTTGATCTCAATCAGGCCATCCTTTTCGACTGCTCCATCGGGAGATGCACCCAAATAACCGTATTTAGGGTGTACCCATAGCCCAGAAGGTCGGACTGTAACCTTTTATAAGTTTTTATACGCTTCCCACGCTTCATCTTCTTTACACTTGCCTTACTCCGTAGCGTCTGAATCCAGCTGGAAGGGAGCATAATTTCTTTCAAAACATTTTAAAGAGAAGTAGAATCCCGTAATTTACAAACCCTCCCGAATAACGAGGCAGTTACTCTGTTTCGTCTACCCTCTATCCACTCAGGGCAACTTCCCTGGCCGCGGGTCTTTCCTTCGAGCGACACAATTTCTTCTGGTGTAAGCTGCAGAAGCTGACGTATTCGACCTGCTTCTCTTTCAAGAGAATCAGGGTCCAAGTCTGTGTTTCCATAATGAAGGTCCAAACCTTCAGAAGGTTCTCCACCCTGAACAATATCAACAGAAACTGCTGTGTTCTGTCGTTCTTGAAACGATCTCGAATAACACTCTCTTCCTGTTCTGGTGCTTGACAGGTTTTTTAACTCATATGCGTCAAGCACAGGGGAAGTAACATTATATTTCTTCAAAATGGGAACGTGAAATCCTTTCCCATATTGGAAATTTAACACAGCACCACAGCAGCGGTTCGTGTATGCTCCTCTTTGCGAGCGAAGAATTTGCTTTCCGCCAAAAAATTTAGCAACAATAGTTATGAACCTCTTTGCTCCGTTTGTAGTGACTTCCTCTAACAAATTGTGACTTTTCTTTTTTACGTAATCAAGTGCTGCACAAAATTTTCCGAGCGAATTTGACAACAGAGACTATGACACTGACGATGATCAATGGTTTGACGTATCGTCCTCATCATCATCATCGTCGTCGTCGTCATTTTCGTCTAAACCTCCCCCAACCTTCAGCAGAATAGTGCAAGTTGGCAACGGTGCAGAGCCGCGAAGACCATCCCACCGAACTATGGAACTGCGTCGACGTCGAGCTGAACGAATACGCATCCTGGACGGACCTCCACCGCCCTCTTCACCCTTGCTAGATACCTCACCACCACCACTATCTCCTCTACCAGGTCCGTTTGTAGAAGTAGAACGGGCCATACAGGGGAACCTTCGTGAGTACGATCTTATCCTCAGCTGCGACATTAGGGTTTTAACGGTAGAACAGCTGTCACAAGATCACCGTGACGAGATTGTGAATCTCATTGAGCGAGAACGTCAACGACAACGTGCCATAAAAGTAAAATTTACTATTTATAGTAAAATGGAGCGTATAGTTCAAACAGCGGAGAGTGTGGAAAGGAACCGTGAATATCGCTACTTTCACAGCACATACGCTATAGTTCTCACATCGTAAGACTTGGACACCATTGTCACTGTTGCTTTCACACACATTGCCAGCAACATCCATAATCAGCAGACTGGTATAGGATCCGGTTGGGATATGGATCACATCTTTAAACTGCGTGCGTCCACAGTGAGATATGTTCCGCTTGTCGGTGGTGGAAATGCCAGTGATATTATAACTCACATTGTTCTACCGAAAAGTATTAAATCAAAACGTGCATTGCTGGATATCGGTGAAGTACAGGGCAACAAATGTTTCCTGTACGCTGTGAAAACTCTCTTGATTCGAGAGCTTTCCGATCGCCAACTGGTTCCAGAGCTGCGTCGCTTTCATAAATTCAGCACAGATCGGCACTTTTCCCAATATTCACAATTGCTACCCACACTTCGCGAGAAAAATCTTACCTTAACTGTCAAGATCCACGATATCGATGCTTTCGAATCTGAGAACTCCTTAGCCATAAATATATTCGCCTATGAAGATCTGTCGGAAGTTGGGAAGAAAGAAAAAGTGAGTGTGTTCCCCTTCAAAATTTCTGCCAAACATTTCCCTAATCGCGAACTGTTAAATTTGCTATACACATGCGTAGCACCTGGACGTGGACATTTTTGGCCCATCATGAAGATGAGTCGACTATTGGGAAACCGCGGGAATAACCAACGTTTTTTATGTTTCCGGTGTCTGAGCCTGTTCCCTAAGGAAGCTGCATTAGACGCGCACAAACTGTATTGCAACAAAGGATCAAATTGTCAAATTGTCACACTGCCGACGGTTGGGAAACAAAATGATACGTTGAAAATGCGTCGTTTTAACCCCGCTCAACGTTCTCCGTTCATTGCATTCGCCGACTTTGAAGCAATGTTAACGAACGATGACTGCTCCATTCCTCAACGGCTTCACCACCACAAACCCCTTTCTGCCTGCTGTCTCATTGAAGATATTCATGGTAATAGAAAAGCGTTTTTCCATGAATCCGGCAAAGACGTGGCTAGAACATTTCTGCACTTTGTCTTTTTCTGGGCTGACAAGTTGGGGAAAGGTCTACGATTTAACAAATTACCGCTCCGTCCAGAACTGGTAAGACAAGCTCAATGGGAGCGCGAAAACGCTACGCACTGTGTGCATTGTAAAAAACCCCTTCCAGATTTCGAATTACACGGTCAACAACGCATTATCGATCATGATCATTATGATGGTTCCTTTCGTGGTATAACACATATTGGGTGCAATCTACACAGCAAGATAGAACGCTATACGCTTCCTGTATTCTTCCACAACTTGCAGTCTTTCGGAAATTTTATCTGGCAAAAATTAATAAAAAAACAAAATTCGATTCTCACTATTAGGAACTATGACGGTCACTTTATTACGAAAAAAATGGTTTCGGAAGGGGAAGAAATCGAAATCATCCCCAAATACATGGAAAAATTTTTAACCATTCGTGTGGATAACGTACGCTACCTTGACAGTCTTCAATTCATAAACACTAGTTTGCATCGTTGGGCGCAGGTGTTAGCTGGCAAAGGTCTTCCTTCCGAAATCTCAAGGAATCTCGGTGGGTGAAAGGGAACGAAGAAAAATTGCAACTCTTGGCCAGGAAAGGTGTGTTTCCATACGAGTTCATGACCAATCTTGATGTGCTAAGCTTACCACACCTACCACGGCGAGAAGCGTTTAATTCATCACTTACCGGGCAGGGTATATCCGAAGTTGACTACGCACATGCACAGAAGGTTTGGGAAGACTTTGATTGTAAAACATTCAAAGATTATCACGAGCTTTACCTGGAATGTGACGTTCGCATCCTCGCCGACTGTTTTCAAAGTTTACAAGAAACCACATTCCATACATCAGGATTAGACGTGGCTCATTTTTCAGCATTTCCCACTTAAGTTGGAATGCCTGTCTCTACAAAACAGGTGAAACTGGAGCTAATGACCGACGTGACCATGCACAATATGGTTAAGGAAAATATTCGCGGTGGCTTAACCATGGTGTCACGTCGTCATGCTTTAGCTAATTCGTCGGACCTGGAACACTACAATCCATGTCAGCCAACCTCCCCTATTGAATATATTGACGCCAACAATTTGTATGGATATGCAATGGTTCAAGCCCTCCCCAAGGATCAAATTCGATGGTTAGAACCTTCGAACTGTCTCACTGTCAGCGAGATCATGAAGTTGACCCCAGATGCTACACTTGGATAAGCCTTCCTGGTAGACATGGAATATCCAGCTTATTTGCACGAAGAACACGTTGATTTCCCATTTCTACCAGGAAAGGAAACCATCCAATGCGATCAACTCAGTTCAACGATACAGGAGCAGTACAAAGAACAGGACCTACGTTTTCCAGGCAACGCAACTAAACTTTGCGCCACACTACATGGGAAAGAGCGATACCTTATCCACTATCTCATGCTACAACCAGTGTTCCGGAACGGCAGTCGTGGCCGGAACGGCGTTCTTTTCGTTCCTCTGGAAAATTTCATCGTTCCATTCCGGCCCATTTTTCAAGAAGTTCCGTTCCGATATAAAAATTTTTTATCATATCGGAAGAAAAAAACCGATAATTAATGGTTTGATATATTTTTATGTAAAACGGGAGATTTAAAATTTTGAATTAAATGAACTAACCTCTAGAAAACCAATTTTGCAGCTTTTCACTGCGGCCAACAGGTGGCTTAGCCGAAACGGTTGAGGAACGACCGAAAAAGCCGTTCCGTTCCTCCAAAAGTCCCGTTCCGTTCCATTCCGGGGCAAATGAACGGAACGGAACGAATGGAACTTTTCTGAAAGGTTCCGGAACACTGGCTACAACTCGTCCTATCACATGGTCTTTTGGTGACCAACATACATGGTGTCATCAAATTTCACCAAGAGTTCATGTTTCGTCCATACATTGAGCGAAACACAGCTATACGCGCAACCGCCACTAACGATGCGGATCGGGATTCATTCAAACTCATGAACAAATCAATATTTGGTAAGTTTCGGCTGACCATAAGCTCCTACGTTGGAAATAAAAAAATTACAGTGGAAAACGTAGACACTTAGGCAAAACAGCGGAAAACGTAGATAATCGTGTCAATATTTACGTTGTCAAGGATGAGAAAACCCTTCTGCGACACAGCGCAAGTCCAGCTTTCCATCATGCACGTAGAGTGAATGATAACTTAGTGTTCGTGCAGAAGCGCAAGACCAAGGTGTTTTACAACAAAAGCATGGTTTCCACAGGCTATCATTGGACTCGCTATCCAGGAGTCAATTCCAGAGTCACAACTTGAGGGCAGGACTTGCTATCCAAAAAGACGTCATCACGGGCGATAGCAGGCTATCAAAATAATTTGATAGCGGACCCTCTGATCGCGGCATTCACCGTGTCTGCCATCATTGCAGTTATTGAAATGTCTCATTAATGAAATAATTTTATACTTTAACGTTTATAAATCTATTTAATTAACTTTTTTGTGCAGTCTAATTACCTTCAAAATTACAAATATGATTAAGTTTTTATACTCTACGGGCTTGCAATGTTGCATTTTGAAAAACAAAAACAAAGAAATGTGCGTGAAACTCTTTAGAAAGTACCGTTCATTCCTGAGAACTTGAAAAAATGGTCCAAACTGAAGCTTTGCTCTATGCTGTATGTGCCATGACTCTCTTATTGATAGCACAACTTAACAAGAATGAGATTGCTGTTGCACAAGAACCACGAAAGAAGAAACGCAGGTTTTGGGTTCGCCCGCTGTTTTTAGAACGTGGAATTACTGGATGTTACACAACTGTATTTGCGAACCTCATGGCTACGTATGACGAATATTTCCAACAGTATGTACGCATGACGAAATCCCAATTTTTCAAGCTTTCGCAATACGTGAAAGGGGACATCGATAACAAGACAGCACATATTAGAGAATCGATCTGCCCAGAAGAAATGCTCGTTATTACACTGCGCTTTTTGGCCACTGGTGAGAGCCAAAGATCACTTTCGTACCATTTTAACTTGGGTATCTACCAATTACGTACAATGTGCTCTGTTAATGTATACCCACTTAGGTCGCCCTACGGTGTCAAAAATAATATCTAGAACCATGAGAGCTATATGGAATCGAGTTGGGGCAGACGTATTGCGACAACCTGCGAGACAAATGTATGAGAATACCATGCAGAGGATCTGGCAGTTATGGAACTTTCCGTACTGCTTTGGCGCCATCGATGGTAAGCATGTGCGGATCATGCGTCCAAAGAATTCCGGCTCTGAGTATTTCAATTACAAGAAATACTACAGTATAGTACCCCTTGGTCTATGTGATGCTGACTACCGTTTCTTAATGGTCGACGTCGGAGTACCTGGTCGTCTGGGTGACAGCAGCGTCTTTCCCAACTCCAGCTTCGGATAAGCTGTTTCTTGCTGATGCCCTTGATGTACCAGAACCTACAGTCCTCCCCGGAACATCATCAGTAGTTCCTTCTATGATTGTTGGGGACAATGCTTTCCCACTGAAGACCAACCTGATGAAGCCTTATGGAGGCAACCTAACAATGGAGCAGCGTATATTCAATTATAGGTCAGCTTTAGAATAGTAATGTGAATATACATGCTAAAGCGAACATTTTATTGTATTGACTTTCCCGAACGAGAAGAGTAGTTGAAAACGCCTTTTGCATCCTTTTTACAAGGTGGCGCATATTGAAGACCGAAATTAACCTCTCACTGACAAATACCAGGAATGCAATTCTTGCATGTTGTGCTCTTCACAATTTTTTGCTCTCGGACAGAACAAATAGGGCATATTGTCCTCGTTCATTCGTCGATACCGAAAATCGGAAACTCACGCAAATATTCCTGGCGAATGGCGTACAGCCGACCCGGAGGAGCTTGACAGTATGAGCGCAACCATGGCAAACCGTTACGCAAGAGCAGCAGGAGATGTGAGGGAAACATTGAAAAATTTTCTTTGTAGCGTTGCTGGTGCAGTTCCTTGGCAAGAGCGCATCGTAACCCGAACAGGATACAAACCATATCGACCTACCGTACAGTAATTCTACCACTGTTCCCATATCGGTATATGTTGCTTGTATTTACATTTTTTGTTACTCGAGAGTAAATATATGATCGAATATTGATATCCCTTTTTTCTGTAGCTGTTGGATGTCTCGATGTCGCTAGACGGATTCAGAATAAATGTTGGTAGCCTAACCACGAACAGTTTATAATGTTGCAATCTTGAGTAAATGAAGATAATATATATTTTTATCCCCGTAAGGTAAATTTGTATTTCATCACACACCGGTATAAATGCCCGTAGTTACACAACTTCATAAGATAGTTGACCTATTTTGGCCATTAGGAGAATTTCACTGATCTCAAACATCGCGATATCTCTTGCTGGAGATTCCAGATGCTCCAGTGTCTCACCAACGTGATCTCCGAAGGAAGTGCGTATAGATTTTTTGCGTGGCAAGTTTTGCGTGGCAAGTTTTGCGACGAATTTGCAAGAGCCGAGGACACGGAAGCTGACAAAGATCGTGCCGCATCAGCTAGCTTCGCCGAATTACTCTCTGTGATAGAGACCGTACGATCCGCAACCGATGCTTTTGTTTTAGATTTTCGGTAAATAAAAAAATTTAAATGTAAGAAACTAAATTACTAAATAATGTACTAACTTGATTTACTAATAGGCAAATCAGTTTCATCCTCAGACGAAGCAACTAATACTTCATTATCGGCTCCTGTGTGAAACTATATACTTTTAAAATAACAAACCATCAAGTAATAATATTCATACCAGAAGTCTGGATTCTCAATTGGTAAATCGTTCTCGCCATCAGAAATTGGATTTTCATCGAGTGGTCCTATGTTTGGCTGACATGCGAAATTGGAAGTAGTGCTGTTAAGACATTAATATGTAAAGTCATTCGTCATGTCCATTTTACTTACGCCACCAGTAGACTATCGTCAAGGAAACTCATTGCTTCGAAAAATGCCTATTTCGCTTTTTTAGTAGCTGCACTGCCGCTTGGCAACTTTGAGAGCTTGCGCTTTTCGCGTCTAAAGTTGTTCTCAAAATTTCCCTAGCGCTCTTGCATTCTATAGGTTTGGGTGAAAATTTTGGTTACTGTACGAAAACTAATACTCTTTGCTTTTACTTTACCCGAGAAACCAACAACTTTCGATATTTCTTCCCAGCATTTTTTCCTCACTTGTACTTGTTTATAATCGTCAGTACAATACTTATACAAAGCTGGATAATTGCGCACAATTTCGATCAGGGTAAACTTGTCGAAATCAAGCGTGATCTTCATGGTGAATAGTAAAAACTGCATTTCCCGGATATTTTCTAATTCCGCGCTTTCTCATGTTTAACTTCTCGACGTTGTCGTTCTCAGCGATTTTTATAATTACATTTAATATCTTTCCGAAACATTATTTTCCAATTTTATAGAACTTATTTATAATTAATCTTTGGATAACTTTTATAATAAAGCGATTAAAAAAATGGGGGTAAAGAATTTTCTATGGCAACACTGACAGACACGGCGACTGCCGCGATCAGAGGGTCCGCTGTCAAATTATTTTGATAGCCTGCTATCGCCCGTGATGACGTCTTTTTGGATAGCAAGTCCTGCCCTGAAGGTGTGACTCTGGAATTGACTCCTGGATAGCGAGTCCAATGACAGCCTGTGGGAACCATGGTAAACCGATACTAGTGGGATTCACCATCCTTGATAGCCAAATGTCACATGTACGATTTTCACTATAACATTATTCGCCCGCGGTTTGGGTCTCGATTTACGCTCATTTTCACCGATTCGGACAGTTTTTGCTACAGTGTGGAAAGTGCACAGTAATTTTGGTAAGAGCTTAGCGACAAAATCGAAACACATTTCGACACAGCTAATATGAATCCAAACAGTCCATGCTTCTTCGTTGGCAATGACCAACTTCTCGGAATGTTTAAGAACGAAGCGGGACGACGCAAAATCACAGAAATCGTTGCATTGCGCCCAAAGCTTCACTGTATTCTTTTCACGATGGAGAAGAATACCGCAAAGGCAAAGGAACAACGAAAGCGGCTACGAAACGTGAATTATCTTTGGAATTGTATCGTGAAGTACTCTACGGAAGTCGTCAACGAGTATTTACCACCAACGTCACCTTACGCTCGTTCAACCATAATATTTACACGTTTCAGAACCACAAGTTATCCCTATCGGCTCTAGATGACAAAAGTTTCTGGCTCCCTGATCGTATCTCTAGTCACGCCTACGGATATACAGAAGGTAAGTTCTTATACACTTCCATATCAAGTCTCGTTCATTCCTAACAACTTTCATTTAGAGGATGACTACCGAAGGATCTACGGGGTGGGACGAACGTAAGATACTGACTGAGCTTTTCTTTAATTGTTTAATCAGATTTTTATTTATTTACTGTTGTTTGCAGATGTCCATTGATCAAGGTGAAAGTCAAATGTTCGGGTGGAACGGACGATGGAAAGGTTTCCTTCGGTGGTGCGACTTACTCAAAAGGATTTTAACATGTTCGGTGTGCTTTTCAATGTAAATGTCGATGCCCGACACACGCAAAATAAATTAAATTACCACCTGAGTGGTTATAACTACTATTGTCTTTATTCTTTGTCATCAGTAACACTGTGACTTCCTCACTGTGAGCATGTGTCTCCGAAAAGTAAAGGAATGTCTCCGAAAAGTAAAGAAACACTAAGTACGTCGTGCCATTCTGACATATGGCAATCGCAATTTAATAAATGTAATTTGTGAAGTCATCTTTAATATCATCAGTGGTGTGGTACCTCTCAGTGAAGTTAAAAAAACAGCGTTTAAAGAAATTTCGCAGCGCGCTTCGATATTTGGCACAACCAAAAAAGAGTCTACGTTCGCATCAAACTCTTTTGATACAGAAGGGAGGGGGTTTTCTCGTCAGTGCGTTAAATCCTGCCTTAGAGTTTTTGCGTCGTCATGGCCGAGATGAGCGCCCAACCCATGCGACTCGTTCCACTGGAAATGGCAGATAAGCTGGATGAGCTGATGAAACATGAGAAACATGCTCATCCTTTACAACCGCCAATTAGTGTGAAATTGAATCATTTATACCGCTTGGAAGATGAAATGAAAAACACACTCAACGACAACCACATGGATTCGAGTACAAAGTTCATCAGTTTGAAAAAATGTTTCGCCATTGTCTGCCTGCACATCCATCCCACAACATATCATCAGTCAGTTCCAGTAGGTTTGCAAAAGCATAGCTCTCCCCCTCCCCCTCCAACAGCCGATTTGAGCCACCAACTTACAACTAGCACACCTAATGCTGTATCGCGTTTTATTTCTTTTAAAGAAGGCAGTTTTCTATCCGATGCGGATGCAACTGAAAAGACGGATTACCTTGACGATTCGAATACAAGTTTCGTAGATGCGCCAAGTATGAGTGCTACTGTAGAAAGTCGGGCAATACTCTAGCTTCTCTTGCCAACTCGTTTTTTCTCAACGCGCAAAACCCTGGCGTGTTTGGGATTACTCCAACGAATGAAATAAAGTTGTACGGAAGTGTCGTTCCCGGTGTTACACTGGACGATTACATCAACGATATGGTTACGAAAAGAAAAACAAGAATGCTGCCCGAGCTAGAAACATTCCAGAAAGCTATGCTGGAACTCGAATTCCCTCATGGACTTGTTGTGAAACAAACACGTTTAAGAAGTTTCAAACGTCTCAAAAAGCTTCAGTCGCGTAAGATCCCACCACTTGAACCCATGATAACCCGGAGCTCCAAACAATGGCAGAGTCAGTACTAGCAGATCGGCAAAAAACCTACCTCACAAAAGAAGATTGACTACTACTATTGCTGCAGACAGGCATAAACACACTCAACGTCATTATGACTCGTTTGAAAGGTAGTCAAAACCTTACCGAGCAAAAACCTGTCGAATTTGCTCTCTTTATTTATTTAGATGTAATGGTATTGGAGAAAATAAAAAAGGTTTTATCGGAAAAACAGTGTATTACAATTCATTGGTTTCATACATTGGACGACACGTTTGACCATTACATTTTAAGGTAAAGGGTTTTTGATAACTTTTAAATAATTTTTCCACCCACTAGTCCTGTCGGAGTAACTGACACCGATTTCTTCGGGAACAAAACGGTTGAAGGATGGTTTCCAAGGAAAGACCGCGTGCACGCCGCAAAGCCACATAAAGACACCATTGCCCACAAGCTCGCGTGCTGCGAGCCTGCACTGCAAAAGGATGATTCTGTTTTAAATACTTTCCACACCAACTAACAAAATCAGAATGATAATGTTGGATACTGTAACCCAAACTGTCAAAAAATTCCACAGGTCGTAGGGGTGAGGGATGAGCTGGCACAATAATCAAAAGCCAGTGCACGCCTTCATGATGACTGGGGTGTGTTTTGCAAATGATTATGGTAGCTTTACCCAAAGAGGGCACCACCTGGTGTAGAAAGTCTTGTGGTATGAATAATGTTTGGATATCCCATTTTCGAAATGCTTTGTGTGATTGTAGGGCGTGTTTCAACTGAATCGTGTTCATTCCCACAGTATTTGACGTGCAAAGTCAATCTGTACAAGCGAGTCCACTTCGCTCATGACAAACATAGTTAAAGATTTGTCTGGTGCTTTGGACAAACGAACATCTATTTTGATATTCCCTTCTTTTAACAACCAAAAACCTTGCTCTGTGGGAACGATTTGGAATCCGTAGAGACGATAACCGCTTTTATAATCTTTTCGATTAATGGAGAGTCCGGCTTCGCTGTTAATAATAAAAGTCCAGAAATAACAGTCCAGAAATGAATAATAACCCGTTAGGTATTCATCTTTACTCACAGTTATAGCTGAAAATGGTACTTCCTCGTAGTTGAGCGATACAGAAACGGACGACACGTCATTATGTTCAAAATTGCAAGGATTGGTGTGAAAGTCTCCTAGAAATGTAGAAGTGGGTAAGAACCCAATGACGAGACGGCGTGGAACGCGGCGCAGGTAGGTGTCTTCTATGGTTTTTGCATGGTGCCAGAAGGAATAGTAAAAGAACGCACTTCAGTTTTTAGAAAGGGGTATTTGGCAGGATGTCCAGCCATTAAAGATCGTTCTAGAGCAGTGCGGTATTCTTGACGAGCACTGTGAACTCGCAAGATCAGTTGAGCTTTTTCTATGTGCAACTTATATTTTCGCTTATCCATATTGTATTCTGCCTTATAATTGAGGAGGAACTCGTTTGGCTGACGATAAAGACGCAAGAGACAGTTTACATCGGGCAGCAAAACTCGAGAAGTTTGTAAAATGTCCACATTCAAAGGTCCCATAAGCTCAAACATTTTGTTTTCCCTAATGTAATCTCCAAAGATTTGGATGCAGGATTGGTGGGAGTTAATAATCCCGGCTCGTTGTCTGTGTAATAAAGCATACTCGTTCCCATAGATTTGTGGTACTCTTCACCGTGTCGAAATAGATTGTTTAAAAAGCTTTCGTAACCATAGTTTTGTCCTGATCCCGTGAACAAAGTATCGTTTAGGTACAGGTCGACTTGACTAAACAATGAATGCAACAACAAGTTCGTCAGGGCTACATGATCTGTGTCTTTAACAAGCAAATAACCATCCTCTTTCACTACTTTGAATTGGATATACAGCTGAACACGTTAAAAATCCAGAAACTGGTTAGAGTGGGTAGAAAAAGTAAATTCAATGGGGCCTTCATTATCGCGTGTAGAGTTCCGACTTTGTATGATGATATATTTAGATTGAAGAATAGCTGCTTGGGTTGGAGGCATAGTTGGCAAATCCAGTCGACTAGACATGAAAGGAGTGCTCTCATGTTGCATCATATCCGTGGTTTAACCGAAAATATCTGGAACAAGTTTACGGCAAATTGTTCGTTTTTTGTTTTTGGGTTGGATTTTCTTCTTAAGGGGAGTAGCTTTCCTTTTTCTTCCACTCCCAGACTGGTAGGGTGCTACCAGAGATGAAACGAGCGCGCTCTTTTGCGCTCGTGCTCGTGAGCGCGCTCGCGCTCTTCGAGCGAAAGAGCGGAGCGCGCTCTTTTCATTTCTACGCGAGCGCGTGCGAATGAAAAGAGCGCAGCGCTCGTGTGGTGGCGCCACCTACCGGTCCTATCATGTACTTTATTTATGGCAACAAAGAAGCGTTGTTTGGTCGTCTGGCGTGCAGGCATTTTAGACTGTTTCCTTTCCAAGTTGTTCCCGGAATAATTGGTAAGTAGTTGTTTTTTTAGTTGTATTTTTTACATTCAGTTGACGCAGTTCTTGTCGTTCTGCGTGTACTTTTTTTCTCTTTGATACAGATCCTGTTAACAGTTGAACAGTATACCAGTGTACACTACAACCTGGTGCCATTGCTTAAAGCCTTCAGAGTGGCCATCACCTTTCCTTTTATTGTTGTTCCCGGTATATTGATAAGTAGTTGTTGTATTTTTATATTCAGTTGACGCAGTTCTATTCGTTCTGCATGTACTTATTTTCTTTTTTTCTTTGATACAGATCCTGTTAACAGTTGCACAGGATACCAGTGTACAACGTGCCTGCCAGCAGGCCGGCTATTGCCACTGCTCGAAGCCTTAAGAGTGGCAATCACCTTTCATTTTTAAGCTGTTCTCGGTGAATTCGGTAAGTAGTTGTTGTATTTTTCTCATTCAGTTGACGCAGTTTTTAACGTTCCGCACTTCTAACAGAAAAAACTTTCATTATGGATATTCGCCGTTTTTTTTAGAAGTATGGCGGATGGTGCTGAGCCAGTTGCTGCTCCTATTGGTGCAACAACTACTCTGCCTGTTGCTGGGAGCTCCCAAAACTCTCTGTCAGCCACAAAGAGACCTTTTGTGCCTCCACAATCTTCACTTTCGAAGGTCCGCAGAAAGGAAACCCAAAGAGGTTTCTGTTTAAGTGTCAGATCGGCGGTTGTCACAAGATTCTGTCTGTAAACAACAATTCAGTTTACAACCTTAGAAGGCATATTAAGGTAAGCTTATTCTTATTCGCGTGTCATTTTCCTTTAATTTCCACCATTTTCAGACGAAGCATACAAAAGGTGATCTTATTAACTTCAACGAAGCTTTTGCTAATGGACCCGGTGATACGGATAAATCCAAAGAGAAGAGTCATCAGCCCACCCTTAAAGAAATGTGTCAACGGAAGTCAGTGCCTATTTCCCAACGAGCGCTGGACCTTTTGATATTGGTAGGTGATGTTTAGTTCGTTGCATAACCTATTCTAATTAACTACTTCCGTTTTCCTTAGGATTTTATCATCGAGGACATAAACCCAATAAGTGTCGTTACTAAGCCTGGGTTTGTGGAGTTAATCACGCCACTCATTGGGAATCTCGAAATTCGTTCAAGACCGTTCTACTCAAACTTACTCTCTGTCGAGTTTTGTAAAAAGAAACAGGCCCTCATTTCAGCTCTAAAAGAAGTCGAGTACGTTTCAACAACTGCTGACTGCTGGACGGCACACGGTAAAAGTTTTATCGGCTTGACGATACACTGGCTTGGAGAAGATCTCGTTCGACGCAGTGCCTGTATGGGGCTACGGAGGATTACTGGTCGACACACGTACGACGTTAGGAAGAGCAATGGAGACCGTACACAGTGCATTTGGTGAATAAAAATGAAGCATTGAAAGAGGTATTTGCCAAGGAAGGCATTCCCACTTTACGCGCATCCGAAGAAGATTTCTTAAAAGAAATGGTACGAGTCTTCGAACCATTAACAGAAGCACTAGATGTTTTCCAAGGGGAAGCGTTCATGTCGGCTGGTTGCATATTACCGACCATTACTGTACTTATCAACAAGTACAAAGACATGGAGAGCGACTCAAGAATCTCGCAGTGTACGCCGCTTGTAAAAGCTCTTGTTGAAGCCATTGAAAGTAGATTTTCTTATCACTTTACGCAACCACACCTGCGACTTGCCGCAGTTAGTGATCCGCACTTTAAGACAGCGTGGCTCTCCGATGAATTGGAAAAAAGGAATTACATTCATTTGTTGAAAGACGAAGTTCAGTGGCGGAAAACAGCAGAAAGGTTTGTATCTTTTCCAAATTGGTTAACATGTGACGGTGAGGAACAGTGGCGTAACTAGAATTACGCACAGTACGCACGTGCGTACCAAAATTTTCCAAATTAAGGGCGCCAAACTAACTTTAGGGCGCTAAATTTGTAGTAGGGCGGGAACTCATAATATGACTAAAATTGACATTAGAGCCACAAAAGAGTCTAGTTATCTTGTATAAAAAAGCATAGGGCGCTAGACCAAGCTT